>BQNB010008058.1:67639-88997 GCA_026074375.1 Tanacetum coccineum
TCTTTTTGAATATTTCGGGTGTGTAGACCCAAAAATGATGTCATCAACGTAAATCTGCACAAGTAGAATATCCTCCCCGTATTTTATCTTGAATAAAGAAGAATTGAAAGGTAGGTTTTGTCAGTGATTAAATGGAAAGGTCAGCTGGAGCGAAAACCAATCAAACTCAGAAAGATAGGTAGATCGAGCGCGCTGAGGGAAATTCGAGAGATCCGGAGACATGGCCACTACTGGCCTACGGTCCTTGCAGATTACATAGCACATGCTAAGAGCTGCGATGCCTGCCAGAGGTATGCAGGAATCCAGCACAAGCCGGCTTCCGAGTTATACCCGATTATAAAGCCTTGGCCATTTCGAGGGTGGGCCATGGATATCATCGGAAAGATCTATCCCAGATCTTAAAGAGGTCATACTTTTATCCTAGTATAGTAGCTACGGCCCAGCCTTCTCCACCTTCTGCCCTGGGTAGAAGCCGAGCCTCCCCAGAATGTGACTTCTACGGAGGTAATAAGGGTCTTATATATTACTGTTATTCGTCCAGATATTGCTTATGCAGTTCATGTAGTGAGTCAATTTGTGTCTGCTTCTACCGGTCCCCGTCGCGGCGTTAGGCGACATTCATTGGGTAATTCCGCAGAAGACCACACAGGCCATAGGTAACGGCTCTTATGCCTTGCCAGCAGAAATCAATCCAGAGACCGTCCTCCCTATCGCCCGCCCAATGCTTACTATCGAGATTGGTTCGTCGGGCTTTACTCCCATTCCAAAGTTTCCGAATTAGCTTTAGAGATTGAGCAAGTGTAAAAAGTATAGAGTGATCTGGTTTGCGCGGCTTTCGGGTTATGTCTACTAGAATAACAACCCGTAGTCTAGTTGAAACCCTCTTTTACAAGATTACAGACTAAAATGACTCGCTTTCTTTCTGAATCTGCTTTCTCTATTGACATATAAGAGTCTCGACTTGAGCGCTTCCTCGAAATAAAACGGCGAAGGAACGCCTTCTCTCTCGTGCTATGGCTTTGCTTCCTTATCTGGGGAGACGTGACTAAGCCTAAAAGGCGCTAGACGGCACTGTTGACGCCTTATTGTCTTTCCATAGGAACTCCTAAAGTATACTTATGCATTTGAGTCTGTTTAGTCGTGCCTATCCCCGATAGTCACTCCTTCACTCACTTTCTTTCCTTATTTATGTGATTATGTGACACGTCTATCTTTGAAACTATTACCATTAGCTAAAAGACAAAGATGAAATGAAAGGTAAGGTCTAACTAAACCGGCTCAGTACTATGACCCCGACTCTGTTTATCTATCCCTTTCCCGACTCTGTTAAGGAGGATCGCTAACCCAACTCTTTGAATCTCTGACTAAGCCTGTTCCTCGAGTACCGCTTGCTAATCGGCTAACGGAACTGGTAACCGTTGACTGCTTCTTCTCTTGTCTTTAACGAGTCACTCTAACTCTCTCCTCTGTCTACGCTCGTTCCTGTCCTTAAACGAAGCTCTCTCCGGTTGCTTCCTTCTCCTTGCTAAACTAGAAATGATCTCTTACGACTAGCATTGCGATTCACGCATCTCGCACAACCGTGCCTGAGATATTAGTGGTGAATACTCTTGTATACTAGTCGTCTCACAGGTTCTCGTTAGCAAGGATAGAGAGACAAAAGGATAGCTTCGAAAGTAGGTAGGCTAGGGAGATGCTCAAACCGGGGCTGGATCGAATTCCTGTAAGACTTCTATCCTTTTTCTCTTTCTTTCTTACTATATTCCCCTGCCCCCTATATTCAATTAAAAGACTAGAAAACCTCTCTTGTGCGTCTACGTACCCGTCTTACCAATACTGATTAGCTTAAGACTGAAAATCTTAGTTAGATAGCATCTATTGTATTGTCTATCTTAATTCGCTTAAAGCCTTACTTTCAACTCGGCCTCCCGGTCAGTATATCCGAGTTCGACTTAAATAGTCTCGGTTTTCATATTCTTTATCTTTGATATGTGCGGTCCTCAATCGCCGGACGGCTGCCCTCCATCCCCTTGCTTCACGTGCGTGCCCTTCTTATCATTTGTTGGCTAGCCCTTTGTATTTCATGGCATGGCTACATGTGCCCTTTGGATTTGATGGCACTTCAACCGGGGGTCTTTTTTCATCCTTCGATGCTAACTCTGAACTCATGCTTCCACCTCCAGCTTAAGCACTTCTATCGATCAATTCTGGTTCAAGATTTGAAACTGACAGCCGAACCCAACGAGTGAAGTATACGTAAGGAGTCAGAAGAAAGCAAGCAATAAAAAAAGAAAGATTTCACGGCGATATCAATTCCATCATATCTGAAAGAAATTCCTGAAATAAATAAAGAATTCTGTCACTTCAAGAAAGAAGGCAGGAATTCCATCAATAATTGCCAAATCCTAAATTCAGTCTTCACTGATAGATAGAAAGAGAAATTCTGTAAAGCAAAGAGAAGGCTTGAAATCAAATCCATCTTAATACGAAATTTTGAAATCAAAAATCTTTCCACTTCCAGCGCACCTCCTTTCCATGCTACTTCTTTCTTTTCCACTTCATGACCAGGAATTATAGGTCGGCATTTCTTTCATTCCATCAAGAAAGGCACCTCTGGACGTCTGCTTCAACTTCAAGCCGGGGGACCATGGATCAAGATTTCTGGTTCCCCTTCTCTTTTCAACTTCGCAGTCTGCTACTATTAGAAGGATATGGATTTCTTTCCCCCGGATCTCGATTGATCGGGAGTGCTACTCTTTCCATCAAAGCAATCAAAGCCTTCATTCACACTCATTTTGCTCCACTCACACCCGAAAGAAAGCTAGCTCATCTCTCAGACTGGATCCGGTCGTAGAGAGTGATTGATCGGTCACCAACCTGCAAGACCAAGAATTGGAAGAAAGATCTCTGCTTAGGCTTCCAATCTCTCTACCTCTCAAAGTCACCACTCCTGGAGGTCAGAATCCCATCCTCGGGCCGTCGTCACCACCTTCTTTTGTCCGATCCTTCTCCTTTTGAATGATCGTCACGCTTCTCTTGAGATCGAGATCAGCTTCCCAAGTCAGAACTAGAAAGAATAGTAAATAGCACCGCTGATAGACTTCATATGAGAAAATGGGATGATTCCTCAGGCAGTGTAGCTTTGTCGGGGTGCACCTTTGGTAGCAGCGGCATCTCTATTTCTCTCTGCAAATGCATCCCATTGAGACTTCTCCCCCTGGGCAGGATCTTCCAACCTTTCATTCATTTCTTGATCCATCAACCTGGGAGCGAAGCCCTTCATCTTTCTCTTTTTGCTACTAATAACTGGGCTTCCCTTCACCACAAGATGCAAAAGATTGAAGTTTCAAACCTGGCGGTATCACCGTTTAGGAAAAACTGCTTTCGTGCGGTCTCTTTCTTTTTCGGATGAAGGTGAGTGGCAAAGTCTGGTTCAACTAAGGAGTAGGTCGTCCTATCTGATAGAGCGGGTAATGCTCAAATTCTTTTTTTCGTATTTGGGGTTGACGCCGAGAAAGACTAAAGACGGGAGAGCACGCACAGACATCCTCGGGAAAGCACTAATGAACTACGCCATCCCTGACACTTATGCGGTGAGATACCAACCATCCGATATCGCCCACAAAGCTAAGAGGCCACTGGCACCGAATAATACCCATAAAGAACGCTAACCGCCACCGGCATCTGATGCCATCCGATAAGGGAGAACTCTTTCAGCAAAGAATTTGACCAAAAAGCCTGATTCGAATCATTTTGCTCGATAAAAGGAAAAAGAGAAGCTCAAATAGAAAACAACACTACTACTAGTAAGATAGCGATCCAGGAAAGCGCCAAAGAAAGAAGGGGGCACAAGCAAGCGCAAGAATCAAATTAGGGCAGGATCGAAGAGCTTAGACAGTAACCAAGCAAGAAGGAATCCCTCAAAGGAACTGAGGCAAGGTCTTTCGCGTTGACCCAGCCCGACATGACTTTTACTGTGAATCAAGTATTTTCTTTAAGTAAAGCCAAAGCCTTTAGCGACTAGCCTGTCCTTTTCCTCCTAAGAGGAATCACGACTACCACATTCCCTTAAAACCTGGTAGTGAGCCTATGAGTGTAAGGCCCTACAAATACCCCTACATCCAAATGGCTGAGATAGAAAAACAGGTTAAGGAGATGCTGTTAAGTGCTATTATCAGGGCAAATTTGAGTTCTTATGCCTCCCCAGTGTTGTTGGTGAAAAAAAAGAATACCTGGAGATTTTGCGTGGATTATCGAGCACTCAATGCCATCACCATTAAAGAGAAATTCCCCATCCCAATAATTAAGGAATTGCTTGATGAATTACATGGTAGCAGGAGATTTTTGAAGCTTGATTTGAGAAGTGGTTACCATCAGATTCGGGTGTTTGAAGATGATATACACAAGACTGCATTTCGAACTCACCAAGGCCATTACAAGTTTAGAGTTATGCCCTTTGGTTTCACTAATGCTCTAGCCTCATTTCAGGCTTTAATGAATGAGGTTTTCATGGATTATATGAGGAAATTTATACTGGTTTTTTTAATGACATCTTGATTTACAGTGACAGCCTAGATAGCCACTTGCAACACTTGAGGATAGTGTTTGAAACTTTAAAACAACATAAGTTGTTTGTGAGAAAATCAAAATGCTCTTTCGGTCAGGCAAGGTTAGAGTATTTCGAGCATGTGGTGAGCAGTCAAGGGGTATCAGCAGATAAAAGCAAGATTGACAACATGTTGAGCTAGCCACAACCCACTACTGTTAAGGGGTTGAGACGCTTTCTGGGTTTAACAGACTATTATTAAAAAATTTAAAAGGGGTATGGGGTTATCAGCAAGCCACTGACCAATTTACTGAATAAAGATAGCTTCACCTGGAATGAAGAAGTAACAAGGGCTTTCACTTGTGTTCTGATGCACACCAAGTCTTTGTCACAAGTTCTGAGTGAAGTTGTGCTCGTTCTTGTGCACCTCTGCTTGGATATGATCTACCATGTGACATATGCTACTTTTGTCTTGCGAGTTATTGTTACTCACGTGCACGGGCATCTACTGATTTACTTGATGACTGATGCTTGGCCACTGCTGCTGCTACTACAAAGTATTCTTCTCCTTGGGGGATGTAGTTACATGCTCATGAGACTACTGTAGTCGACTTAATAGTGATGTACTTTGTAATATACTTTTTGCTACCCCAAAGGAGCTTTCTAGCTACTGATCTCCTCGACCATCTTCCTTCTGGTATAAAGGAAAGAGCTTCCCGAGAGCCCCTATGCGACCTTCCACTTGCAGAGAGTCCTGCCGATGTAGCTCTTGTTCTTCTTCCTTATCGGGGTCTTCCCTTTCCCAATGAAAGTTTCATTCAAGTCGTCACCTTAGCGAAAGCACTAAGTAAGCAAACTACCTTAATTCAATATGAAAGCGGCTGAAAAGAAAGCCATTTAACGATAGTTATTCAAGGTGAAGTAAATCCCCTATATCTGATAGCTGTAACAGGCCTTCTTCTTACAGAGAAATGCCCCTATTGCGAATCTCTCTCATAAGAAAGAAGAGAGCTAGCATAAGCAGAGCTACCAGCTATACTACCAGAAGAGCAGCTACTATCAGTCCTAAAGAGCCAGTATCCGTCCTTCACTCTTAACTTAAGGAAAGGATAGACCTTAGCGCTTCCTCTTGATCACAGTAATGCGGGAAGTCTGGCTAAAGGAAGATAGCATATCATAAAGAGATGAAAAAAATCAAAATGAAGGCGTCAGCGAGGGACCTCTATAAAGTCATTATCTGATAGCTTTCACAGGGCTTCTTGCTAAAGAGAAATTGACATAGAGAGCGACTGATTCCAGGCTTAGTATCTTCGGTTTCATCTTATAGGCTGACTTGCATCACTCTAATAGGATTCCTTGCTTGCATCATATCGTACAAATAAGGCATTAGAGAGCCCTTTCTCTTCCTTTATTCGCCGCAGGAAGAAATTCCAACTATGCTGCCGATAGGACTGGAATCCGAGCTCCTAGGCAAAAGCTTGAAGCTTGAAGACAGAAAGAGAAGAGATTAACGGGATGCTTTATAGTCGAAGTTGCGCCTAATGCTTAATCTAACTATTAGGTACTATATTAGAGAAAGACTCAATCTGCCCAATACTATACGCTAGGAAGAACTTGATTAGGGTAGTAGCCCAGCTCTTGAAGGGGGAAGCACATAACTAATAGGGTTCAGGCTTATACGATTCATGTTATCCCCCCGAAGCCCCTATCGCCTGCCTGGAACTCCTGAATTCACTCTTTAACTAGAGGAAGCGCCTAAAAGGGAAGCAACTGGGCTAGACTGCTGATCTTATGGAGTAGTCTGACCCTGGGAAAGAGACTGTAATCGCTGCCGAGAATAAACATGCTGTGCCGGGTGACTGGAATCCTCTGAGGTCAGCTGAACAGGCTGACAATCGGCAGAAGATGCTGAGCAAAGCTGCTTGAAGCGTGAGGCTGATCCGTAACATCAACTGCAGAAGAATGCGGTTAGAGTTGATGAACAGGAGAAGGCCGCAATACTTCTCCATCATCATTCTCCCCCGGGGCTTATTAATTAGGTTAAGGAAAATATGAAGCGCCCCCATTAAAGAAAACATTCAAGGATACATCGAGTCTCTTGGATTTCACGTCATAGCGTCTATACCCGGACTGAGCATATCCAAGAAAGACACAAGTGGTTTCCTTGGGGGCAATTTCTCTCTTAACTGCGCAGGAATATGAACAAAAGACGTGCATCCAAACACTCAAAAATGCCTATAGTACTGCTCCAGTAAGAAGTTCGTGAGGTGCCGCTGCAGCTTCTTCCCTCTCTCTTCCCCGGCCCCGTCCCTTCTTTATGCACATCCATATACATAGCCGGTGTACAATCCGGTCATGCGGTTCTTTAAGTTCATTCACTCTAGGTTCTCTTACTTGCTCTAGTGGATGGCAAAGGCCAACCGAGAGGAATGAAATAGCTCGACTGTGAAAGAGAACGAATGGCTCAGGAATCAACTGGTTCCGAGCAGACTCGTGGAGCTGCAGTTTGGATTATCGTAGAAAGAATAAGAGGAGCCGTCTTAGGAAATGACTGAACTTAAAAGACAGATGACGCCCCAGCTTGACTCGAGATCAAGACTCCTTACAGCTCGCACCAATAGCGGAGCGGCCGGAGATTGATTGAAAAGGCGCAGCCCTGCCGCCCCCCCTAGCCGCCTACCTACTCGTGTTCGTAGCTCGATCGGAGGTCAAGACTGTGGTCCGGCGGAAAAACAGAAGTCGTCCGTATCAAGTGATACGTGAATTGCTCAGTAGTGCTTCGCCACTACCGTAGCTGGCGGAAATAGCTTAATTGGTAGAGCATAGCCTTGCCAAGGCTGAGGTTGAGGGTTCAAGTCCCTCCTTCCGCTCCCGGCTTCGTCGTTTAGTGGTAACGAGTGTGCGCCCCTTTAGAGATAGGGGTGAGCAGCAAGCAGCCCCTTGTATAGGGTTCCAAACCTACCTTCCTAATAAGAAGAAAGGGGCAAGCCAAAACCTAGTCCTAACAAGTTGCTGGCTTTTCATCAGCCCTTGCGCGCTAGCCTTTTCCCTTACTAGTAAGGGGCTGCTAGTTGTAGCGCGCATTGTACTAGTGAATAGGAAAAGCGAATTGAGATTACTAATGACGGATGGAGGTTGAGGATAGAACATGTTCGGTCCCTCGCCCTTATCTCCTTCGCCGGAGAGACTGCAAATGATGGGAATCCTATCGATAAAGAAGAGGTATAAGCATCGCCTCTCGATCCAATCCGTCTTCCCTGGCCTCCCCAAAACACTCTTGATACGAAAGAGACCTCCCGCCATAGAGAAGAGATCTAAAGTCTGGGTCCCCTCGATCACCCTCCCTTGAAGCTGAACTGGTCGAGAGAGATGAACCCGCACCACATTTTATAACCTTCGAACCGAAAGCCCCAACTAGAGATGGAATTCCAGAACCTAAACCACTCCGTTGAGAGCTCCGTGACTCGTTCAAGGGAAGGTCCACCAATGATTGCCATTCTCCCCCTATCTGTCTCTTGATCCCTCATTCCACTAATCCGTTGTTACTTTACTGATTCATTCAAGGCATAGACTCCCTCTTTGTCTTATTAGCGCAGGTGTTCGTCAACGATGAAATTAAGACTCGAAGAAAGAGGGCTAGGCCCCGGGAGGGCTTTCAGGGACTGGGTAGGGTGGATTATAGAGCTAGGGGCTAAGGTTTGTCCATTGGGATTGGGCATGGACGAACCTCGACTGGGCCAGCATTGATGAAAAATGACAAAAGACAAACTTCTCCCATCGCATCATTAACCGGTGTAGGATGAAAGATCAGGTCCAGGATTCGAGTCAAATCGACCTTCCCTCTCATCTCAGGGTGAGGCAAGGAATTCAAGCAAATGTTCGTTCTTCAATATCTCAAGAAGTTGGATTAGCTGCTCCTCCGACCCGGAGTGGATTCTAGTGGAAGGGCAGAGCAAAGCCTTGCAGTAGGAAGGTGTTCGTTGCTGGGACGGGTTCAAACTGGACTGAAGGGAGGAGGAATTCAATAGTCCTCTCTTCCTGGGGATTCATCACTGGCTAGGGCTTTCGAATCAAAGCATGGGCATCTGCAACTAAGAGGGAGCAGTAGATCGTCGATGGAAGAGCCATGTCAGTCAATTTCTATTGGGACTTCTATGGATTATGGATTCGACTAGAGGGACTCCTAGCAGCAAACTAGTATAAAGGGGCCCCAGACGCAGGAGCCGCCAGCCGGATCGACCAACAAATGATAGGCCAGAGGGATGGGCTCATTCGACTAATCAGTGATCCCTGGGCCTACCTAACACAGATGTCCCTGAAATAGGGGATTGGTTGATCGGAAAGCTCGGGCAGGAGTAGGACATTCCATACAATTCCGATTCGCTAGCCTCTCAAATCCCATTTTTTCATCGGGGTGAATTCTAAGGTTCCTTATTCCGGTTGTAAAGCGGAAGAAGAGGGAGAAGGTTTCATTCCACCAGCAGCCCACGTTTCCGACCCGAAAGGAATTGCAAATGAAAGAAGAATCTGTGTGCACTATCCATGGAGTGGAGTGACTATTCTGAATCTCCTCTTCTCTATCTCCCCCTTTTTTGCCTTCGGCTATTACCGGCTGGCAACGCTTGGCCCAACATTGGATTTGTTTGAAAACAATACAAGCAAGGTGGCGTTCATTCAATCAAAGCTTTTATGCCCTAGCACTAATGACTCTCTTTGGAAAGAAAGGAATGCAGGGAACAAGTCTTTCCTTTCCACTGGTTCTTGAAAGCTCTCAATCCCCCCTTCTCCCATATTGATTCTCCCTCTCGCATCGGTTCTGCATCAGATAATGGGCCCATGCGCAAACTTTCTCTTTTATTGTATTGGCGCCCGATAGGTAGGCTATTAGATTGAGTCGAAAGCCTACCCATAAAGGTTCCGATTCGAGCGAGAGCCCAAACGGGGGAGGCGAGAACATCTTGATCGAAAGCTCCACTGTTCTGAATAGTGAGAAAGACTTTTTCAAATTTGATCAAATCGATCGATCATTTTTGAATATCTTAGGTGGGCCAACCGACCGACCGAGTTGGGCTGGGCGTCCATGTCACAGAACCTTTCTCTAGCCAAGAATCCCATTATTGATTGAATCGAGGCGGATCCAATTCATTGGCAAATGCAAAATCTACCGTTTTCACACTCAGAAAAACCTAGAAAAGAGGAAGAGTCACTAAGACAAGAGCTAGGTAAGCAAGCAAGAAGGAGAGGCTAGAAAAGGCAGGGGCTCTCCATCTCTAGGAACATTGTGTCCAGGATCTGGTAATCTAGAGCCTTGCTTCTTCTGGTCGGCTCGTATTAGCCTGTGCTTTATTACAGGTAGTCATTCCCCCGTTCCTTTAGTCTTTTCAACGGTACTTGAATCTTAAGTCGCGGTCATGTCTCGCCCCCCCGGTATAGTGACCGGTTCCATGTTTTCCCCGAATTTCATCAGTTCCAGGCTCAAGTGCCTGTTCATCCATCTTCATTCCAAAGGCGAGCATATCCATTGAGTGACTGTAACTGCTATCGTTTACAGTCAATAGTTCTTAACCAACTTTAGAGCTTTATAAAGCTTTAAGAGAGAATAGGGAGTAAGGGGGACCTTCGCTTCATTAGAAATTGGACCCAGACCTTCTTTCTTCTCCTGCGGAGCCCTGATAAAGTAACTGGCGGCAGGTTAGTACAGTTCTCCTGCTTGCGGATTTTTCCCTGCGCTGATTCAGGAGTCTTCTTCTTTAGTCTAGGATTCTAAAAAAAAAAGAAGCGGCTGGGCGAGAACAAGAAGGGGTCGTCGTCCGGCGGCCGTCTACTAAGCGAAGAGCCGCTCGCTTCCTTTTATTCGCACATAAGATGTGCAGGTAGCCTAGGGGAAGAGAAGCAAGCTAGCCCCGCCTACCTCCCATCTATATCTATAGGCGGCAATGGTAAGAGCTGGTAAGCATGGTAACTGTATCGGCGGCCGGGGCCGGTGCTCCGCGTTCTATCTAGGTTCCGCTCTTATGTACGCCCGGGGAACCTCTTCAATAGAAGAACCCGTGTGAGTGGGAAGGGATTGAATCATTCATTCATCTTTTATGTCTTCTTCCGTGATCCATTTCATGTCAACTCTAATTAGTTATAAAAAGGCCTACTTTACAAAGGGAACGTAGTTTCCCGGGAACCAAAAGGTTCCCGGTAACCGGCCGCATCGGCCCGGTAACCTTCGTTACCGTCAGCATTTGGTACTCTCTCGATAGCTTCAATAGTTCACTGAATTTGGTGTAATAAACCGCAAGCCCTTCAGAAAGAAAGAAAAAAACAGATAAGAAAGGTTTGGTTACGGGAACCAACGGTGAAGAAGGTTACCTACTTTCGGTGGACGTGGAGCCAACGAGTTCAGTCGAACAGCGTAACGAGTCTAAGGTTACAGAAGCGTTCGCCAACTTTGATAGGCATAGCATTGCAAGCAAATAGAGCAGAGAGCTTACCCTTTCTTTCTATTAGAGTCGTGAGCTTGTTGTAGTCGGTCCTAAAGGGAGAACCTTTCTGCTTACTTGCTATATCCCCGCGTCCTTGCACGGCTCGTTCTTCGCTTCCCCCTCTCACCCAGGCCATATGGAGTATAGCCAAGTGGTAAGGCATCGGTTTTTGGTACCGGCATGCAAAGGTTCGAATCCTTTTACTCCAGATTCTCAACAGATAAAACAAGCTAAAGAGAAAAAAGCAATAGAAAAAAGAGAAGGGCAAAGCTATAGCTAAAGAAATAGCTAATTCAGGATGATATAGCTCGACTGTTAAGGAAAGAAGAAAGAAAAGCTCTCTAGCCCAAGATTCACTGCGAAGGAACAAGCTAAAGGCTTCCGAAAGATAGTAGAGCTAGGCAAGGTCTTCTGTGAGTGAACGAGATGAGGCAGTGTTGTTCCGGTGCTTTCTTATGAGGATCGAGGCTGTGTTGTACCACCTGGGTAGGTGCTTTCTTCGCGAGTATGTCTGTTGATTGCGCAGTGTCCTATCTGCTCAAGTCAAGCTTTCCTGCAGGCGAGACAGATGCCGATTCTACCTCTGTCAACTACCTCTTTCTTTTCTCACTCTTTTTTCCATCAACGATTGCCACGTGAAAGCTCTAAGTCAAGAAGTCAAGCCAGCAAGAAAGTGAGAAGGTACGGTTTCATCATCCTAAGCTACCTCACCTCACTAAGTCCAGTCTATGCCCCCGGATAGAGACAGGGTGAATGCTTTGGTCATACTAGATGACGAGGCTTACCGAAATACCTTTGCCGTAACTCAGAGAAGGCCGCTCAAGCAGAATCCGAATACGACTCTCGCTAAACAAGAGCTCTTTACTGCTAAGCTGATCACAACTTCAACAACAGCAAGAAGACGACTATACTAGCCCGCTGAAAGCTTTGAACATTCTCCTTTCTCGGGTTCCTAGCCGGTTCGAGAGAGAAATTCCTACTATAAAAGGCAGAAGGTAATCCAATTAGTAGAATGCTGCTTTCTATCGGTTGTTCACATTCAAGCATGAGTTAGTTCAGAGTCGGCAAGGGGAATCAGAGAAAGGGCTGTTTAGTCAACAATCATGACCGTGGGAACATTTGTTCGCTTTATAGGTACCCCCGAATCTACTAGTCATCGCCTTTGAGCTGGGAAAAGCATTTACCTGGAGTTGGCTATTCCTTCTTCAGCAAAGGAAAGATGCCTTGATACCAAGACTAGCTGCGTCTTTTTCGACTAGTGAGTTGTTGCCGTCACTGAACTCGGGCACTGAAAGACCTTTCGAACTATAGTGGATCAAATAGCTGCTTATTCTTCGGTAAGGAAGGCTGTTCGCCAGGTAAGGCCTTGGACTGCTTGTTCGTAAGTCAGTACAGCACTAGCAATAGCTTTTTCAGTACAATGAGTCCCCTTCTCCACGACAACTCAATTTGTCCGGTAAACTACTAGGGGCTCACCATGATTTAGTAAAAGGGAGGGGAGATTTGCTCCTCATCCGGGGGTTCATTTCATTCATTATGAACTCAAAAAGGTCTTAAAAACTTCATAGAATTCAGGATCGGCCATTTCATTTGTGCTTTCAGCAAGTAGGCGACGCGAATCTATTTCTATGCTTCAATCGGATACCAATTGCTTGGATGCGTTTGAAGCCTCGAGATGACTTGCAGAAAAAAAGCTTTCTAGGTTTGTCTTCTGTCTCCGTAATAAATGGTCCATTTATTGATGGGCGAACGACGGGGATTGAACCCGCGCGTGGTGGATTCACAATCCACTGCCTTGATCCACTTGGCTACATCCGCCCCTACCCCCGCACAGGTTTCAGTCTCTATCTACGATCAGACCCTTTCTGAACTCCCCTATGACCGCTATCAAAGAGAAGCTTTTTCTTATACTATAGTTGCAAGTCTATTGTTCTCTTTCCGAATTAGGTGAAACAAAGCTTCAAACAAAGAGGTTGGGCTGTTCACTTCATTGATTTGACTTCACTTTACTTAAGATTAAAGAGAGGGGCCGGGCGGGCAGTAAAGGCTCATTTAGTAGACAGCGAGCGAGCAGCAAGCACCTACTCCTATCAAAATGAAAAGCAGCAAGCTGAACTTGAATTGAAGAAGCGAGCCTCTATCAGAGAAAGGAAAGCCGTTGCGCGTTAGCGCATCCGTTTTCTTGCTCGTTAGCGCCCTTCCTTCAGCTGGCTTCGCCTTATCTATTCATCTCTTTTTTCAAATGGAGATTTAGGGATCTCTCTTGTTCATAGATCTTGAAACCAGACCTATCCCCGGAAGAACCAACACTTAAAGGGTGTAAGCAACGGAAGGTTCTCACCCTGTCCCCGACATTGTTCTCCGACGATGTCCCCTGGGCGAAAGGGGACACCATTCTCTTTCTTTCTTCAATCGTTCCGATCAGGACAAGTGGGTTGGTTCGTTTCGTCCTCCTATCTACGCAATTCTCTGTCTTCGTTCGTGATCATGTTGGGCGAAAGGTAGTTGTAGAGGAGCGGCTGTGAAAAAAGGGCTCTTCCCCCCTTTCCATTGAAGTAGGGAGGGCTTCCTTCCCCGCCATTCCGGCCTATTATTGATAGGGATTTTACCGATGCTGAAGGTAGCTTGCTTACCAAGCCACCCACTTGAGAAGCTGGTCGCTAGAAAGAAGCGACGAGGAAGCGAAGCTGTCTACGAAGCTTTGCTTCTCCCCCTGTAGTCGTAATACTCGGCTCGTCGCTACTTTGATTCAAAAGGTAACCGGTGGTTCCCGACTTTCTCTGGTTTCCGCAACCGTAACCATTTTTCCGATTACATCAACTTTTTTTTTGAATAGCGATACGCTCTAAAAAAAGTGAAGGATAAGCAACCATTCTAGAAGCGGTAGCTTCCCGCCTCCTTCATTCCTACTGCCTCCTTCGGTGAGAAGTTCCCTTCCTTTTTCTTTTTATAAAAAAAATGACTGATTGGTCTGCTCAGCAAACGTACAAAGTGGACCGCTGTTTGGCTGACCCCCTTCCTCCCATTCGGGTTGGGTTGACCCAGAAGTACAGTAAGAAGGAATGGAACCGCTTGAGAGTCGTCTGAAGTTCACACTTGGGTAAAGACGACTGACTTTGGAAACGGAACACGAACCAATTTCAGCTATTCCGGCTTCTTATTGAGCGTAGCGAAATCAAGGTTTATGAGAAAGTCGGCGAAGTTTCTATGATGTTCTACCTTTGCGTAGTCTCGGTCCACAGTGACAGTGGAAGGCTCCGCACCTGAGCCTCGTTAGACTCAGCAGAAGTGTAAGGTGTAAGTGAAGAGAATAGAAGAGATGAAGTCCGCCCCTTAGCCTAGTCTATATCCACAGCTGACGCAACTCCGTACCGACGTCTCACTACTACTTAATTAATTAATTAACGGCTAAACTTTTTCATAACCTGAGCTTTCCTTAACCAGTTGACCTTACTTCGTAACCTTAGCCTCCCTTTCTTTATAGTTCGACTAAGTGACTTCGTAACCGAAACCGACTTTTTTTCTTACTGTAGCATAGGCCTTCGCCACTTCAAACGGGCGCTTCGCCCCTCTTTTTTTTTGATTAGAAAGAGCGGGGCCTTACTTATTCAGGGGGGTGGGGGAACCGTAGGAAGGGGGGACGAACCGCCGAATTGACATCTGAAATCGCCAACATGAACACAAACGAAATCTTTAACACAAACGAAATCTTGAATTTCGTATAGAAAGAAAACGAACCACTTCTATTCTCGGAGCCCACGGAGCGGTATATGAAGAATGGCTTTTTGGTCCCTTTCGTCCAGTGGTTAGGACATCGTCTTTTCATGTCGAAGACACGGGTTCGATTCCCGTAAGGGATAGGTACTCATTCCCGGCCGCTTTCAGTTAGTGTTCATTGCTGAGTGATCGCTCGCTATCTGGCTGGAAAAGGTGGTCCGGAAGCTTACTCTCTCCCAGCAAGCAAGATGAGATCACCACTTCTCTCGGACTTCCTTTACTTCGTAACCTTAGCTTTAGATTTCCTTTCATAGATTCTGGAACCTCCGACAGACAGAATATCCATGCATGCGTTCTTTCTCTCCTCCCCTCAGCCATAGAGTCATCTTTCCCCCCCCTTTTTTTTATTTTTGGATAGCCAAGAAGGAAGTCTTTCTCTTCCGGACCCTTCTCCCGGCCCATCGGGCTCTGAGAATTGGGATTCTTCCTTCGAGATCGATGTGTTGTTGGAAGAATGGCCAACAACAGCGGGCGGCGAGTCAGCAGAAACGGGCACGTCGGTGAATCGGCCGGAATCTGGACGCGTGCCGCCTGCGACTCATGTTGCTCCCCGAGGGGACGAGGCAGGTCCATCGAATCAGCCCCCACAAGGGGTTCCCTACCCCTATCATCCGGAGCAAGTGATAGGAGGGGATTCGGTCCTCTCTATCGAGCGCCGACTTTTGTCGGGCCAAACCACGCCTTCGCCGCTAGATATATATCTAGCGCGAATCGACGCCGAAGACCTGTTCGAGGCCAAGGTGAAGATTCTCCAACGAATGGCAGAACTTGACCCGACGGGAGATTGGGAACGACGGGGGGCTCGAGCCCTCGATAATCCGAGGACCGCCACGGGGGAAGAGTCCTTAGAAAGGCGACTTTCCCTTTTTTCCGATCTGGATCAGGGCGGAAGAGGGTCCGAGGCGTTCGTCAAATTAAGGGGTAAGGTTTTCCGGAGGGAGACCCCCCCCTCAGAAGGCTCTGGCACATAGGTCAGAATAGCAAAAATAGAGCTCTTTGAAATTGAAAGCGGTATTCCCCCTTATATATAGCCCAAAAGAAATAGAATCATGGAATTCTCTTCGTGAGCTGCTGAACTAGCGACTCTATTAGAAAGTAGAATTAGCAACTTTTACATGAGATTTCAAGTGGATGAGATTGGTCGCGTGGTCTCAGTTGGAGATGGGACTGCACGTGTTTATGGGTTGAACGAGATTCAAGCTGGGGAAATGGTTGAATTTGCAAGCGGTGTGAAAGGAATAACCTTGAATCTTGAGAATGAGAATGTAGGGATTGTTGTCTTTGGTAGTGATACTGCTATTAAAGAAGGAGATCTTGTCAAGCGCACCGGCTCTATTATGGACGTCCCTGCGATAAAGGCTATGCTAGGGCATGTGGTCGACGCCTTGGGAGTACCTACTGATGGAAAAGGGGCTCTAAGCGATCATGAGCGAAGACGTGTCAAATTGAAAGCCCCTGGGATTATTGAACGTAAATCTGTGCACGGGCCTATGCAAACTGGGTTAAAAGCGGTAGATAGCCTGGTTCCTATAGGCCGTGGTCAACGAGAACTTATAATCGGGGACCAAAAAACTGGAAAAACAGCTATTGCTATCGATACCATATTAAACCAATAGCAAATGAACTCAAGGAGCACCTATGAGAGTGAGATATTGTATTGTGTATATGTAGCGATTGGACAGAAATGCTCAACTATGGCACAATTAGTTCAAATTCTTTTAGAAGCGAATGCTATGGAATAATCCATTCTGGTAGCAGCCACCGCTTCGGATCCTGCTCCTCTGCAATTTATTGCCCCATATTCTGGCTGTGACATGGGGGAATATTTTCGCGATAATGGAATGCACGCATTAATAATCTATGATGATCTTAGTAAACAGGCAGTGGCATATCAACAAATGTCATTATTGTTACGCCGACCACCAGGCCGTGAGGCTCTCCCAGGGGATGTTTTCTATTTACATTCCCATCTCTTAGAAAGAGTCGCTAAACGATCGGACCAGACAGGTGCAGGTAGCTTGACCGCCTTACCATTACTGATGGACAAATCTGTTCAAAAACAGAGCTCTTTTATCGCGAAATTAGACCTGCTATTAACGTTGGCTTATCTGTCAGTCGTGTTAGGTCTGCCGCTCAGTTGAAAACTATGAAACAAGTCTGCGGTAGTTCAAACTGGAATTAGAACAATATCGCGAAGTGACCGCCCTTGCTTAATTTGGGTCAGAACTGGATGTTGCAACTCAGGCATTACTCAATAGAGGTGCAAGGCTTACAGAAGTACCGAAACAACCACAATATGCACCACTTCCAATTGAAAAACAAATTGCGGTCATTTATGCAGCTGTCAATGGATTCTGTGATCGAATGCCACTAGACAGAATTTCTCAATATGAGAGCGCCATTTTAAAGAGTATAAAAACAGAATTACTACAATCCCTTTTAGAAAAAGGTGGCTTAACTAACGAAAGAAAAATGGAACCAGATACATTCTTAAAGGAATGCGCTTTGGGTTACACAATATAAAATAAAAAAATCGAAATATGAAGGAACGAAGTTGACACAATCCCATTTCTTTCCGTTGGTCAACAACCAACAAAAGTGCTCGTTTAGTTCTTCACTACTCCTACAGGAAAAAGTCACTTTCTGTCTGGAGGGAATAATTTGATTCTCAATCCAGAATGTCTCCATATTTTTTTTGATGAGCGTCTCTCTTATTATGATTTTTGGTTTCTCAATGGATTTAGTTTATTTAGAGTCGCAAGGGCATAATCTGACAATTGAGAATTACGAGGAAAAAGTGACTGATTCTGTAGTAGATAGTATGAAGGCCCTCATTGATGACCGCCTATCAAACTGTTTTTTCTAGTTCAGTATTTTCTTTTGATATGAATGGTACAGCATATTTTTTCTTACTATCTACTAAAAGGCAAGTCGCTTGATTGGTTCGAATCAACCAGAAGAAAGGTCCGTGTAGAGAAGCATCAAGAAATGTTATTAACATTGATCATACGGCTTAGAGGAATTCCTCTATCCGCTTTTAGACCGGTAGTATGGAGTCCTCTAGTTAACTTTTAGCGCTCTCTCAATAAGGAGAGTAAGTCCTCTTTCAACACCTATCCTCATTCATTGTGACATTACCCTTATCTCTTCTTTGATTGTCGCGTTCCCCTGGGCGAAAGAGAAATAATTGTTTACCAAGACAAACCGTATCGGGATGTATGAGAACTTAAATGAATACCTTGGGGAGCTACACCTACGCTTAGGAGAAGAATCTTGTGACCCTCCCATGATTGAATGACTTAGCTATGCCATGGGGGAAGTCTTTCTCTAAACATGCAGTAGAAGAACTCCCCCGCTTTCAAGCTTCATCTTTCATACCTGCATCCCTTGCCCTGGACAAGCCCTGCACTTTTTAGTTGTTTCCAGATGAAAGAATTGATTGACAAATCTCCGGGTTCACTCCCCTACTAACGGACTTTACTGGCCTAAAACTTTTAGTTCTCTTACTCGACTAGAGGGCTTTCCCTAACT
This sequence comes from Tanacetum coccineum, assembly GCA_026074375.1. NCBI lineage: Eukaryota > Viridiplantae > Streptophyta > Magnoliopsida > Asterales > Asteraceae > Tanacetum > Tanacetum coccineum. Next base: position 85,967 of record BQNB010008058.1, read on the forward strand.
ACTTTCTTTTTTCGTAATTAGATCCTTTAAAGTGCTCGCAAGAGGTAGATGATCCCCTTCTAATAGTCGACGGTTCCAGTGACTATGAGTTCTCTAGTTCGATCAACCTCACAAAGTTGCAAGAGTTTTGTCAACCTGAAAGAAAGACTAAAAATAAGGCCATGATTGGTCAATAATAGAATAAGGTTTAGCCACAAAACATACGTTCAATGTAGGGAAGCACTAGGTCTATCGTCCCAACCTTATCACTAATGATTTACTTATGTCAAGGGCTGGTAAGTCTAACGGGGTCCTCAAACGAAAACGTTGATCTCGACAAAAAAAAGAAGTACAAGCAACTACATCAAAAACCAACATCTATACGGAATAGGGGGGAAGAGATTGGGTGTCCGAGTACCGATGTACAACTAAATAGATGTCTCACGGTGAAGGAATAGAGTAAGGCTCCACCTTCGAAAAAGTCTTTACTTGAGGGTTGTTGCCGCTTTCCTTCCTACAAACGGAGGTCGCCGTTCACCCCACACTTCAGAAAGAGTACAACAAGAAGATGAATACAAGAGATAGAAAGGTCTGCTGACCCTATCCTTCTTCCATACTCACAACGAGTCTATTGTGCTTACGAACGAGTGGAGCGTCTTCAATGCGAGTTATGCATGGAGTTTCGCCTAAATAGTTAAGTGAAATAGTGGCGTTTTTTGTTTTTGAGTCCCCCTGCCTTTGGCTCATAAAGGTACCTTAGTTCTCTATATGCGTTTAAAGGCGGAGTGAAGTGAAGGCATTCTCTTGGGAGAAGCTCGCCAACTTACTATAGTAAGAGAAGAGGGCGCTATTTCACAATGGTAGGGGGTTCATCCTTACTTAGCATCACGTGCGACTTTGGTCGAGAGCAGCGCCTCAGACTCACTAGTATGGCAAAGCCTTAGGCTAGGATTGACTTAGGCGCAATAGCCTGTTTGAATAGAATTGTAAACCACCCTATCGCTACACCTAATCTGTTTACTTACTTTTATGCCGCTAACGCGCCCCTTTGTTAAATAGTAAACTTCCGATCGACTTATGCCGGGTTGGTTGCTTGCTTATAAAGCCCTAAGCAAGAGGTCCCATATTGTCTTGTCCTGAATAAGAACACAAACTCGAACAATTGGCTTGACTTTAGCTACATAGACAGTTTGACCGACCTAACGGCCAATAAACTATAGCTGGAATCCTGTTATCCTATTTATTCCCATGATGAAGGCTCAATTGTTTGAAAAAGTGGATGCTCATATAGGATCAAAGTGATACTACTACTTATAAGTCGAGTGACCCTAACAACCTGCTTAACTAATCTTATTAAATAGATGGGCTTCAGCGAACCTACTTCTACTTCTTATATGGAATTAACTCAATAAGATCAGGACTAGTCTTTCACTTCACAGATCAGATAGAGATCCACTTTTTATCCTATGGCCAGCTCAAGAAAGAGGCAGGCTAGAAGGCATACAATCTGAGACCCTTACCTAAAGCGAGTAGGGTGGAAAGAGGCTCTTAGAGTGCTGCTAGATGATATAAAGGATATCAGTAAGCGATTGAGGGATGGCGAATGCCTACCCTCAGAATAGTATACCTTATAGTGATTCGACCTAAAGTTACAGACTTATCTTATCTATATAAGAGGTTGGATTCCTTGTTCGAACATCCTATCCTTAAAGACAGCCTTCTAGCTCTTACCCTTCTGCCTTTCAAATATCCCTTCCTACTTCTTCATGCTAGCTCTCCAACTATCTGTCTTACTCCAGCTTTCATTTCAGTTACTGATTCACCTATCCTCTCCCTTCTAGCCGAGCTAGTTTTGGTTCCTCTATCTAGGCCAACATTCATTCTCAAACTTTCACCAGTAAGGGCTGAAAGAGAAGAGCAGGTGGTGGTAGGCTTACTAGGGCTCGAACCTACAATATCATCATTATGAGCGGTACGTTTCAACCAATTAAAGTATAAGCCCCTATGGATCTCTACATGCAATTCACTCACTTCGGGAAGAGTGAACGGAAAGAGGAGGCCTTTGCTCTATCTGCTTCTTCCTCTCCCCAGGAATGAACAATTAGAAAAATTAAAAGATTATATACATCTTTTTTATTTATAGATATCTATAGAATGAAATTATATATATTATTTTATTCTATAGAAAAATGAAGTGAAGCAAGATTCTATAGAAAAATGAAGTGAAGCAAGCGGCCCTTTGGTGACTCAAACTGCCGGTACGCTTTTCGGCTCGTAACCGATCAAACGGGCAGAGGCTCTCTAATTGCTTTCAATGTCGGCTCTTCGCCTTTAGTTAGAAGTAGAAGTAAAGGGCGTCGTTTGCCCTACACTTCAGAAAAAGTCAAAAAGTATGGATGAAGTAAGAAAAAGTACATAAGGAATGAGAAATAAAAACTTGGTTATAGGAACCGAAGGTTATGCCAACTACTTTAGTATAGCTACACCTAAAAAAGTGTATTCCTACCCTTTCCCCTTTCTGTCAATGTTGCCAATTCCCAGAAGACTAATGTACCCTCGTGTATACAGTTGTCCAACTACTTTCTTCCTATGACTTCTTTAGCCACTTCCGGCTTCCCCGCTTCTGCATCTATTATATTTGGGAGAGCTTGCTTTGTGGTGGAGCATTTAGCAATGCTAGCAGCCTAGTGAGGGCTGTCTATCTGGGGACATTTTAAGGTAGGGCCTGCTGGGCTTGCTTCTCATGAGATTGGGTAAGGAAATCATAAATGGGCTCATAAACTAGGCGAGCGGGCTTTTGGGCATACAGAAAAGGGGAAGTGGATGGATGGGTAGTCCGAGAACAACAACAAGAGAGGGCTCGTAGCCCCCCCTCTCTCCCTCTTCTACACGCCTATTTAATCCTCCAGCCTCAGAGAGATGCCGGACTCTTTTTTTTTCTATGTCTCGTACGAAGCAATGGGAGGGAAGCTATGCCGGCAAGATGTGACCTTTGCTTTCGCTCTGCTACCGTCGTTCTAAGTTCTTCTGGCTAAACGAAGTTAAGACTAAA
>BQNB010008059.1:0-49420 GCA_026074375.1 Tanacetum coccineum
TTCTATACTACTTCTCGGTTTCATTGATTGTTTTTAGATTATACTTATTATATATATTGTATTATATATATTATATATAAGAGGTGTAGTTAACCAACCAATCAGTGACCTATCAATGGTAAATAGAGAACATACCCTTGAAGTCAACAGCAAATAAATGAACCCGAATAATAGAAACTAGTGACTAAATTGTCACCTCTACGGGAACTCACACAAACAAGTCCAACGAGCACGCCCGGATGCTAGTCCAATCCTCACATATAACCCAAACAACACTTGTAATACAATCACCCCTGAATATAAGCCCCAACACCACTGTTGTACTTGGCACCGAAAATCAGAAGGTAAAAACAAGGGTTTCACCGAATTTGGTTGTAACCGAAATAGGTAAACACAACCGAAAATCAATGAAAATGAACCCTAGATGCTTTCAACTATTGTCACGCCTTGACAATGAATAAACCAACAACTTAAACCTCCTGGACCTTATGTGGGATCGAATCACACAAAGAAAACCTTATTAAGGTTAACCGAAAATGGGCAGTGGGGATTAAGAGGAACCGAAAAACCAAAAAACCCTAACTTGGGGTGTTTGTACTCGGCAGATTTATGAAGAGAAGATGAGAGGGATTTTCTTTGTTTTGTTTTCTGTTATCACGTATGAAGAGCAAAAAGGGTGTGGGTTTATAAAGCCTTGCAACCCCTATTTGTGATAAGATTAAAACACTTAATGTTTAACCCTTATCACAATTATTTTCCTCTCTTCTTATCTCAACACTCTCTTCTTATCCCTACATACATCGAATATAGACACCCTCCTAGAACCTTCTTGTGTGGCCGGCTACACTAGGACAGCCCATGGTTCTTGTCTAGTCGATGCTTGGTCCAAATGGTTTACATTGAAAGCCTCGTGAAGTTAACAAACGTACTCTAAATGTTTTTAACGTGTGTGCCCCCAATATGCTCACACACTTCTAGTCGTGTTTGAGCTAGTCCAACTCACATAATCCAACGGATAATACTATTTTTCTGTTCATTGGGTTCCATTGACGGAACATAGAAGGAGCAGGGAGGGGTTGTTAACCAATTGTAGTTATCATTCTTGTGTTAAATGGTTAAAAATATGTTAACTGATAAATTTAAAGCCTTATCAATCCATTGAGTAGAGTTGTAATTCTTTTTATGCCTTGGCGTTTATTTATATTGATCACATTTTATGCTGAAATTATTTTGTCCCCTAGTGAAAATGCTCATGTTCCGTCACTCTTAATAGGTTCCTTATTAAGTCTATTAGGTTGCGTTTAGTTGGAGAAAAAAATTTATAGTTTTGTGTTTTCAGATTTGGGTTAATAGACAAAGAAGTTACTATACTTTTTCAAAAAGTTCGTCTAAGTTACTAAACTTTCATTTTGTTCACTTAGGTTACTAAACTTATGAAACATGACATTTGGGGTTACTCAACTTGCAAAAATATACGTAAACATCATTGAACTTGTAAAAACATGACATTTATGTTACTTAACTTACCTAAAAATATACGTCTATGTTGCTCGGATTAACATTGAAATTATGGGGGTGTATGTTTATCAAAAGTTCAGTAACCTAAATGAACAAAATAAAAGTTGAGTAACTTAGGCCAACTTTTTGAGAAAGTATAGTAACTTCTTTGTGTATTAACCCTAAGAAATAACAAATAGAATATAAACATTTAAACACTTTAATTAAGAGCATTCACAATGACTCAAATGACTAAAAGCTTTTTACTCTTCTAAAAAGCTTTTTGAATGGTTTTTATGCGTTGTAACAAAAGCTTTTTGAAAAGCTTTTCCATAAGACTTGATAAACCCCAAGTAATTCTTCAAAGCTTTTAGTCATTTTAGTGTTGTGCATTGAATGCATTAAATGCATCAAGTCATTGAAGACTTGATGCATTGTAGATGCTCTAATACCAACTTATTAATAAAGGCTTTTGGAAAAACTCGAAATGCAATCAAGTCTTTAAGGCTAGTCACAATGGGTTAGTCGACACGTAAGCCGACTCCCAATCTTAGTCGGTCGCCCCATTGTGGGGTGGTTGTCCTTGTTGGTCGAGGAGATCAGTTTTGGTCGAATGGGTCGTGTATATGACCAAAAGAAACACTACAAAAAAGTTAAAAAGTTACCATTATATTAATAAAAAAACATTTTTAGACTCATTAAATTTAAACTCTTTAAACTCTATAAATACCTATTTATTTCCTCATTTTATACACAAATTCAAACCACTTATATATTATGCTTCTCAATTTTATGTACAATGTGTAACTGTTCGGTTTCCGCTTCAAACTGTTCGCTTCCACAAATGATCAATGAAATCAAAGCTATGGTTCAGAAACAAATAGAGAAGATAAAGTTCGTTAGCTAGCAATTATGAACTTAGCCCTTGAATTTGAGAATGCAAGCATAGCTAAAAATGATATGCGAAAAACATACGAGGAATGCAATGACATTCCGGAAGAGAAAAGTGCTTTGATTAACACTTTTTTGAAAGAAGAATCTGATAAAGACTACGAGATGCATAATACTTCGTTTAGAAAGGCGGTAAATTAGAACAACAACTCAATAATAAATTTGTTTAGATGCATTTCAAAAACAAATAGGCGAACCATTGTGTTTAGTTTTCGTATTGTTTTTTAAATTTCGTATTGTGTTTAAATTTTCTAATTGTAGTTTGTATGTTTATTTAAATGAATGAATTTCGTATTGTGTTTAAAATTTCGTATTGCAACGGATAAATATCATAACGGATAGTTTTCCCTCTATAATGGCTTTTTCAATTTAATTTAAAACACACACATTTTATTGAAATAAAATAAAATTACAGTACCTAAAAAAGAAATACGACATTCAAATGAAAATACAATACATAAAAAAGAAATACGACATTCAAATAAAAATACATATTACGATACGAAAACAACTCTTATTTGTTTTCTTTATGCATCCGACGGATTTTGTGACTGATTTTATCTTACATTTTTGAAACACATTTCCACAACTTTCGTTCAACCTCGAGATCTTTTATCGATTCGTCGAACAAAAATTTTTCGATCACAACAAGTTTTTCTTGCGGAATGTCTTTGCATTCCGCATATTGTTCCTCCAAAGCTTGTTTTGCATGGTATGCTTCGTTAAACACATTGGTTACGGCGATGATACCTTGCTAACGAGCGGCGTCGTCTATTTCACATTGTTTTTGAACACACTTTTTGATTTCTTCGACGGTATGTGGGAGAGAACAACTCATGTTTCGAAAATGTATGTGAAAGTTGGGTGAAAATGTATGTGAAAGTTGTGTATTTATGGGTGAAAAGTGGGGGTTTTAATTTTTGTAGCCGTTGAGGCATTTTATTAAATTTTGTATTAATGAATTTTACTTTTCTTGTTAATTCTTGTCGTCGAAGAGATAAAGCTGATGTAGCAAAAAAATATAAATTGTCCGGTGTCTTTATTGTGACTAGCCTAAAAGGCTTTGTAAAATAGTCAAACTTTTTAAAAAGTCAAGCATTGCACATGCTCTTACAAATTTAAGAAATGCCGCATGACTATCTTTTAATATCAAAATAACTCGTAGAGTCGTATGTTTTCTATTGTGTCGATGAAATTTGAGGCAGTTGATATAACGAAGGATCATGAAACAATGATACTAATAGCCAGTTTGGTATGTGACTTTTTAAGGGTTTGGGCTCATCCCCGACTAAATTCTGTTGTTTGGTAGTATTTCTTTGGACTGACATGAAGGTGTGATGCCAAAAATTTAACCCCGGGTGCATGGGTGGGATTTTGGTGGTATTTGATTATTATGTCAAATCAAATATAATTTTTAATTTTGTGAAAACTAGAAAAGGGGGGGGGGGGGGGGGGGGGGGGGGGTGGGGGGGGGGGGGGGTTTTAAAAATCTTAACTTTTACTTTCTTTTAATTTAATTTTTACAAAAATTGTATTTAGTGTTTGTTTGATGTATGTAATATTTTAAGAATAAGTAATGCAGCAATTAAAAAATGAAAAGGATATATGACAACGATTGTTTATAGTGGTTCGGCTACAAGGGACTCTTTCTTGCCCTAAAGCACCACTCCCAGAGTCACCTACTCGTGAGTTTGAGAAATACACTAAATTATACATTCTCCTTTAATCTCGGGTAGGTTATGATTATTGGTTTTGTGTTTGTTTGAACGAAACTAAAGAGGAATGAAACATTCTTGTTCTCGTTCTTTCTTTTCAGTTTCGAATATTTGATTGAAGCCTCGCTTCATACAGATCAATGATGAGAATCTCTTGTGGTATGTTCTTTGAACGAATCTTGATTACACAACGAGAGTGACTGAGATCTTGTTATCATTTTTAGTTTTGAGTCTTGGAAGTATTATGAATACGAGTTAAGGTTGATTGTAAGGAGGTGAAGGAATTTATGATAGCTTGGATGTATTGATGTTGTAGTTATGGATATTGGATTGTTTGAGTCTAGATCTATTGTAACTCAGTCACAACTGAGTTGACTGATGGGAGTTAGGGTAGCCTGGATTTGATTGTGGTTGATGTTGATTGTTGTTGATGTTGTGTTAGTTTTTCTTTTTCCGTAAGATGTAAACTCGGTAACATTTTTGATTTTGACTAAACTTCCGAGTTTGATTAAGAAAGATTCTATAGTTATACACTTGCAGCAAATCTGGTCTTTTTCTTTCCTGTAACTGCTTTTTCAATTTTGTTTTTAACTAAAAGCCTTCTCGGAAACACTTACGTAAAATTACTGAGTTTGACTGTTCAAAAATCAACACCTAATTTTGACTTCCAAGTTTGGTACATATCCGAAAATGTATAATCAGTAGTTGTAGCACATCGTATGATCGAATATGACCGAGTTTGTTCTTACGATAAAACCGTAAGCAGCCAAACTCGATCATATCAAACATAATAAATCTAAACTCAGTAATCTGATCATAATAAGCACAAAATAGACTCAATAAGCTGTCTGAACATAATCAAATCTGAATAAGCTACTGAACACACTAAACTGCTGTATAAACCGCAACGAACTGAATTTGAAATGAATTTGAATCTGGACTAAATATGACTGAATAAGCTTAAATAAGCTGCGAAAATAAGCTGATCAGAATAATCTAAACATCACGAATCGCTCCTACAGTTCTGATACCACTTGTGAGGTCTTAAATTCAGGATCAATAAGCAATATAGTGTATAGTCTAGAGAGAGAAAGTAGAGAGAGAAAGAGGGAGGAGGAGGATTAGAGAAAAGATTAGAATGATATTAAGAAACACCTAGAGACACTAGAAGACACACCTCATAAATGAGGTGGTGGAGGGGTATTTATACCCTTTTATAATTAATGACCATGGAGCCCTTGTCTTCTAGACATTTACAATTTATCCCCTTTGACTTATAGTTTTTGACTATTTACCATCTACCTAACCTATTACACAATAATATTTCATTATTTATTACAAGACATTTATCTCAATAAGATCGTCAATTTTATCAATCCTAACAGTATTAACAATCTCCCCCTTTTTTGTTGATGACAAAACATAAATCTATAAATTAAAAACCAACAAAGTCTAAGCGTTTCTAAATTGGAATTTTTACTTTCTTCTCTCCCTTTTTGTCGAAACAAAAAGAGCGTCGAAGAAAAACTAACACACAAAAAAAATGTCAAAAGGGAAACTAAAATGTGAGCTCCCCCTTGACGAGAGCTCCCCCTAAAATGATATGCTACAAAGAGAAAGAGGTTAGTCAATAAACAATCATTGTTATTGGTTGACTTTTAGTGAGTCAAACATGTTGCTCCCCTTAATGGGTGTATTCTTGGACAAAGTACCTGCACTTGATAGTGTACTCAAAGAAGATTTAGTAGTATTATGAAATAGAATAGAATTGGGACATTTCAAAGTGGCCGGTGCTTGCCGGTGCTGTCCATAAATGGCACTGGTTTGTTAACAGACAGCATCGACTGACCTAAAGGAAGTCAGCACAGACCAAGAATTTTGGCAGGAGCCAAACTTATTCAAATTTTAATCACATTCCACATAATTCACATGTAATGGAAGAACACAAGAAAGAATTAAATAGACATAATAAGAACAATCAAGCATAACATCCATCATAAGATATCATAATCATGAAATTTGAAATTATAAGAATTACAAAAACATGAAGTAAAAAGAAAATTGACTTAGTGCCAATCTAAAACTAAAATCATGCTTTGGCAATCCCTTAATATGTCTAAACTTTAATCATTCTTAGACCTAGTGATCGTCCCTAGGCAACCGGTTTGAAATGTGGTTAAGGCGATCCAAAATATGATTTAGCATAAACCTAGTTTCGGTTTGAAAATTATTTATGATGTGCTCGGTCTTTTGGCAATGTAGCCAAGTGTAAACAAGAGGTTGCGGTGGTTGTTCACGCTAAAGACTTTGGTCAAGAGGTCTAAAAACATTGGGTGGTGGAAATGATGGACCATAAGGGGGTGTTTGGATGGAAGTAGAAATTGGATAGAAAGGTGGTGGTATTTGGATGTGAGTGATGGAGGTAGGGGGAATGAGACTATCTTGCACATGTTGTGCATTATTGATAGCCTCTTGAATGTTTTGGTGGTAGGCTTGGAGATTGTGAATCTCTTGTTGGATAATTTCCCTTTCCACGGAAGGGTTGGGTTGAGTATTGACTTGGTGAGAGTTTGGGTTGAGTGAAGGAATAGTTGGCTCAACGGGAGCTTCATTTTGAGATGGTTGAGGAAGGTTTTGTGTTAGAGAGTGGGGAGATGGGTTCGTTGGTCGTGGTGGAGCATCATTCAAGGAAGAAAGAAAGGGATGAGGGTCATTGGGGGTGTTTGGTGGAGTGGTGAAGACAAGGGCTCTTGGAGCCAAAGGTGATGCAAAAGGCTCTACCATGTTCGGCATAGGTGGTGGAATTATGAGTGCAAGGGTGGTGTTGATTGTGGCATAGTGTTGTTGTGGTGAGGCCTCATTGGAAGTAAGATCAATGTAGGTGACTTCTTTAGGAGCCTTTTTGGGTGGATTTTGAGTAGAGGAGCAAGTACTTGAGGCCATTGTTGTTTTTGAATGTAAGAATATGATGTATAGAGAAGATTTGCAGTTTGTGAGAGGTAAGGAAGATGATTTTCAAACCCTTAATTTATAATCAAAATGCATGCAAAACATTAAATGCTTGAATCACTACTTTTTCACTAAACATAATCATTATAACCCATTTTAAAGTCAAACAAGGCAAAAACCAACTACCTAGCAGTAATGAGGCAAGTCTAATGAGCATATTTATGACTTTGGTTTGAAAAGTTGGAACCTCAAAAATGGCAAAACACTTACTGTAGTACCAGCTGGCCGGTGCCTTTGGCCAAACAGCACCGGCTTGCTGCAAAGAGCACCGGCCAGTGCAGATGATGAACTATATTGGCCAAGCTTTAGTACTCTTAATCTAGACACTAGAGTGAATATGCAGGAAGCTAATGTTCTTAATTTTAAGCATGATTAGGGAGTTAAGCCTATTCCTATTTTCCTAGGCCTAGAAATGAGAGCTAGCCAAACGCCCCTTAAACGAAAACTAGGATTTTGCTCAAGCTATTTCATAGCATATTTGCACATACAAACACATGTAGAAACCATAATAGAGGTAGAATGATGCAAAGGATATCCAAAGATAATCATATGTTATTACATATGAAAATATCCAAACGTCCTCTCAATACTAATGAGGACGAAAATGATCCAAACATAATAGTTCAAAACATTGTACCAAATCATACATAATCCAAAGTAGTTTTAGGAACATACCAAATCATAAAGTGTTTTTCTGGACATCGCTCCTTACTTTTTCTTGTAGGGGAAATAGAAGAGACACTTGAACAACCCCTTGGTTTGCTTGAATTCTGAGGATTCTCCTCCTTCAATTTGCAGGAGTTGGTTTATGTAGGCAATAAGGTCAAGAGTGTAGTTGTCAATGGGATCACCACTTGGATTGGTGCTAGTTCCTTGATTTGGAGGTGATTGGGAAGACCCGGAAGAGTTAGAAGGAGTTAGAGTTGGAAGACGTGGTCTCTTACCTTTATTTTTTAAACGATATATTCTTTTGCTTGAGAGGGGAATCATCACATGATTAACAAGATAGAATTCACCGGGAAATGGATAGGGGTGATTGGTTTGAACATGCTTAAAGAGTCTTGTGAGAAGCATGGCATAGGGAAGAGTCATTTGTGAGCTTTAAGTCACACTTACCATTTGATGAGCGAAAAAATAGGCAAGATTAAAAGGTTTGCCATTGGTGAGACAATAGAGCATGTAACATAGGGAGACGTTGGGATGATCTTTGTGACCGATGAGGCTAATAACATTATCACCAAGGATAATCTCCTATTTTTTGAAGTTTTCCCTAAGCTCGTTGTTGATCATTTGAAAAGGTTCGAGAGTTATGCTATCACTTTTGATGGTGCGAGTTTTTGGCTCGGTTCTTGGATGAAACAAGGCATCACGAACTAATGATGGATCCTCGCGAGGAGGAGGATAGAGATTGGGATAGGGATCACAACTTCTTTGGAGAGATGAGATAGACCATTCGAAAGAGTATAGGTACACTCCCTCATAAGGAATCCTAAGTATTCGGTCAAAGTTCTCAAGGGTGAGGATGATTTCTACATTGTCTATGACAAAACCAATGCAAAGAGTTCCATTTAGGTTTCGAATGAGCCGGACACTTTTGTAAAATTATAAGACGAATATAGGGCAAATTTGTTCGTTAATGTCGAGAAGACAATCAAAACCAATAGCCGCGAAAGTGGTGCGAAGATTTGGTTCGCTTTCTAGAAAGTCAGGAAGTATGACTCTACCTTTATGAAAAAGGCGATTCACAAGGGATTTGTAAATCTCCCTTTCATGATCGGTAAAACCTCTGGTACGATGATACACGGGGATGTAGTGTGCGGTGTCGTGATGATCAACATCTCGTGAGCTTGGCATGATACACCTATTGATAATCAGAAAATATAGAGGGTTTTAGAAAATTTTATTTAAGAAATTTATAAGTTTTTACGGGTATTAACAATTTGGCTCAGATTGATTTAAAAACATGCATGGATTGTTTTCTTAATCTCGACCCGTATTGAAAGCCAATTGTAGTTATCCTACATATCTAATTAGTTGATTTAAGTGATTGTTGCATTTTAGGGTTCATAAAAAATTTAAGAAACATAAACTAATTGATTAAGATGGATAGTAAGAAAATAAGTGTTAATTAATACTTACAATGTAGCACTTTGATAAAAGGAAGAAGGAATGGTCAAAGGACTTTAAAAAATTCGTCAATTGTGTTTATTGGGAGTATAAAATTTTCAAACAGTGAGAAGATAGAAAAGAAGAACAAGACGTTTTGTTCTGTAGTTGGTCGGTTCTTCTGGTGTTGTTCATTAAATGGCACCGACTTGCAAAATGAAAGGCACCAGAAGAGGACACAATTGAAATAAAAAAAAATTATTAAGAAATTTCTTTTTATTATTTCTTTAAGTGTTGTGATCCCTTTTTATTTATTACCCCTCTCCCATTTTTTTGATAAGCAAGTGGATTGAGATGTGTAAGACTTGCGGTATTAAATTTTCTTTGAGCGTGACGAGACGATAATTTCTAGATGATGAAGGAAAAGAAAAAAAATATGACTAATAGAAATTAAAATTCCATATATAAAGATTCGATGTACAACGCGATACATAGAATAGGAAATACAATGGTAATATATAAAGCGAGAATGAAAAACACGTCATGGTCCGAGAATTTGATCATGGGATACAGGAGCATTGCGAGCGAGATGATGATCATGATCAAGACGGGACTAAGGAATTCCATTACGGTTTCCATGGTGCGAACCGATTAGAGATTTGGAGGAGAAAATGGAAATTTGTGAGTGAAATTTGAAATGGTGAGTGGAAGAGGAGAGTAGTGGGTGAGTTTTATAATTAGAGAGGGTGGCCGTTTGATTATGGGGAAAGGTGAGGATAGTTTTGAAATTTGAATAAATGGTTTTTATACCCAAAATATTTGTGACAGAGTATCGAGCACGAGTTAGGAGGCAGTGATTCAAGAGGAAGCAATATCCGGAAAGATATTATTTAGTGCGAATATTTATATATGGTGGATATTTATATATATCATTGTATATATATATATATGTATATATATATATGTATATATTATATATATATATTATATATATCTATATAGTTATGGGCTGAGCTTTCGGTTGAAACACCGAACCGAACCGACTTAAAGTCGAACGAAACGAAACCGAAATGTTTTTTTTTTATTTTATATATATAAAATTTTTTTCTTCTGGTGAATGCTGGAACCGAAATACCAGAACCGATTGAGATATCAGGTCGGGCTCGGTTTTTTCGGTTTTAGACACAAAACGAATTTTCAATGAACGATATTGGAGATTGTGTTGTTTAAATTATTTGGAGGGAAGTATTATCTTGAGGGGAGTGTTGTTCATTTATATTTTATACACATGCACCAGAAATGTACTAGTTATGATGCAATGGACATTGCTATATTGTAGATAGATGATCACAAGAAATGCAGCATGCCACAATCTTAACACTTCTATCTATAAAGTCAATCATTTATCCAAAGTTTTGAGATATACATATGGTTTATGCACTACTGTTATGTACTAGATGTGGCAACCTTGGATGTATTTTAATACATTTTGGATTACTTTTCACTCTTATATATATCACAAGAAATGAAGCATGCCACAATCTTATTATATATCTGTACTGAAACTAACTTTACTGCTGTTAAAGCAAGCATTACACAGATAAGATACAATACACAGATAAGGATACCATACTACACATTTGACTTTTGCAAATTAGACATGTAACTTAGGACCACAACTTCTTTTCTAACTTAGAAAATACATTTAAAGTTATCAATATTATGGGTTTAACAAAACACAACCTGACTTTTGTAAATTAGGACAGTAGTAATACAATAGCAACACGTTCAAATACAGTAGGACAGTAGCAACAGGTTCCAAAATATTCAAAAGCATATGTTTAGGAGCAATTTAAAAGCACATGTTCCAAAACAATCTGACAATACCAAGTACGCGATCAAGCTGTACCTATTATGTCTATTTTTGCCTTTTCCATGTGCTTGTTCTCCCTTTTGTTGGTTAAGCCGCTATTGGATTTCTTTAGCTTGCTCGTCGTCTTTCTTCAATTCTTCTAATGTATCCATAGTGTTGTTCTAGTTGATTGTACGAATCAATCTTGTGTGCGATACAAAGTCCTCTACAATGCTTTGGCGCCTTAAAGCATTCTATAGGATACAAAATTGCGACCACTCGCGGCTAAAGGGCGAATCGATTGGCAACATTGGATACTTGGATTGGACAAGATATACTAAACAAAGATTATAACAAATAATAAGTTAATGCATTTATCAAACATAATATATAAGTAAAAAAAGGAAATTTATTACCTTTCGCCATCCTTGATACGATTGGAATCTTGACCATTTAATTTCCCAAAATTGAGTATGTCGAAGACTTCGTCATCATCTAGCTCAAGACGCGGTTCTTTAAGATATTTGGTCAACTCGTCTTCACCCCCGCTCAACTTATTTCCAACTTTATCTTTAAACGAGTTTAAGAAAGCATTACCACGACGACGACTTGTGTTTGTTCGTTTGTACCTTGAAGTTGATTTGCTTGTTCACTTGATGCGTTAAGTTTGGCCATATTTTTCGTTGTACATGGTATACAATACTTCATATCTTTCTCAACTTACTTAACTAATCGTCACATAATTCTCCGTCGGTAATATTTGATTCATGGTTCTCCTCGCTTTCTTCATCGGGACCTACATGGGTTTACAACCATTTTCTATAAATGGTTCAAACCATAGCCAATATTTCCGACTCACTTGTCGGATCTAAAGATAACGGCAAGTACCATATAATGGTTGATTTTCTTGTAAATCACCCCTTATATTTTGTCATACTTTGGTCTATTTTGGAAATCATTCCTGTAAAGGAAGCGTTTTCTTGCCACTCGCGAAGATGCTTATCAATATCAAGTATCTCACCAAACCACAAATGAGCTACGTGACTTGATACGCTTGACACAAGTTCTGTTGTTTCCTTAAACTTTTCCAAAAATTCAACCACCTTCTTACAACCTCATAATCAGCCAGCTTAGGTATTTCCTCAAGGTCTCGAGTAAAACAAGAGTTATTAAAATCATAATCAAAAAATGCATCTTTTAACTCAATAGCCGTTTTCAACATATCATGTGTGGAATTCCATCTTGTAGGGCATTCGGAAATCAAAAACTTATTTGAAGAACAAGCACTTTCAACACTTTCTTTAAAGTTAGTAACTCTTTGGCTCGAATGCTTTATGTATTTCACGGCTAAAGCTATGGTGTCGACTTCCTTTTTGTACGCTTTAAAGCATCTTTGACAACTGGGTTTAAAATATGAGCCATACATCTTACGTGAAAGTATTTACCATCATCATACTTAGTTGGTAAATTCTCTAACAAGTATTCAAGAGCTTTGTCATTTGAAGCAATGTTATCAACCGTCATGGTCATAACATTCTTTATACCCCATCCATTTATGCATTCCAAAAGCGCCCTACCAATATCCACCCCTCTATGGCTATGAATTGGTCTAAAATTGATTATTCTTTTGTGCATTACCCAATCATCATCAATAAAGTGGGCGGTTAAAACCATAAAGTTCATCCTTTTATAACTAGAAGTCCACGTATCGATGGTTAGATGGACCGAGGTGGAATTATCGCCTAAGAATTTTACAAGTCCCTTTCTCTCCTCGAGATAAAACTTTGAAACATCCCTAGAAATAGTAAAACAAGAGGGCAAATTAAATCTAGGTTGCATGTTTGTGGAAAATTCAATGAAGGCCGGGTGTTCAACAAACTTAAATGGAAGCTCCGCTTGAATAATTAGCTTAATCAACGACTTTTTGATCACTTTTTCATCATATTTCCAAGTTTGTAAAGTTCCACTCGTACTACCACCCTTGTTAACCCCACCAATATTTTTCTTAAATGCTAGGTTTTTTTGTTTATTACGCACCTCATTCGCGGGGTTCTTTTTACAATCGACGTAATGCTTTTTCAAGTTACCGGTTACTTTTATCGGACTGTCGATTTGTAAACCGCGGGACACCATTTGCAATATGCCATCTTAGTGATTACCCCGTCTTCATCCGGTTCATACTTTGCATCAAAGTAGTTCCAACACTCAGAAACGGTTTTCCTTGGTTTACTTGGGGCTTTCCTCTTGCGTTTCTTATCATTCTTTTCAACATCTTGTCATGGTTTGGCTCAGGACCCAAATCAACACCGTCAGGTCTAATGGTACAATCATAAACAAAAACATTAAAACTAAAAGTTGCAGTCAAAGAATTTGCCTCAACAAACTATTTTAATTAGAATGAGCAGTTGCATAACAATTAATAGAAACCATAAAACATAAGGAATCAAATTACGGTAATAAAAAATGCAAATGTAAGACAATGAACAAAATGCAACATGCAAGACAAGTTTATTCTTGAAATTTAATATGTATCATGATGCAAAAAATCATATCGTGCACCCATAATTGCATGACTATATAAAAAACTAAAAATGCACAATATATTAATTTAATGAACACTTACTTCCATTGTAGATGTTTGTTGAGATGAGAATGATTCATAGTTTGTAGGTAAAGAAGACGTGTCATCCATAGTTTAGTTTGTGAAGTTAGGGTTTTCAGATTGGTTTTTGTTTTTGCGTTATCACAGATGAATGACGGAGAAATTGATCAAACTTGGCCAAGTTGCAAGTTCACCTAATTTTGGACTCTTTTTGATTTCCCAAGGTTTGAATCGGGCTTTAGTACGTTTTGTCGGTTTGTCGGTTTTAGGCCCGGCCGACCGAAACCCAAATTTTAACAAACTATAATCGAGAACCGAGCCGAAGGTTGGTCGGTTCGGTTCGGTTCACTCGGTTCGGTCGGTTTTGTCGGTTCGGTTCGGTCTTTTATTCGTTCTTGCATCAGCTCAAATATATCATTTTTTTATATATATATATATATATATATATATATTATATTTTTACGTATATACAAATACCTTTCATGTTTCATAATGAATATATATATGTCACATATTAAAATTACATAGACAAGATTTAAGAAAGGATTCGTGTACCTTTTAAGATGCACCGATGAAATGAAGACAAGCAGGAGGATAATATGCACGAGATTCCTTTATTTATGAAAATGAATAGCATAGAAAAATTTGAAGCGAAGAAAAATATATTATTATTTTTTACCATGGCTTGACATGTTTGAGATCTTATCAAAACGGATCATGAATCATCTAGATCATAGGTCTCTTTTAAAAGAGATATGTCACTATACATAAAGTTGTAAACGTACTTGGCCTAAACCTTTCCGCAGCTTAATATGTATAGATCTAGAGTGATTGGTCATGAAGGTCGTTTTGAGAAGATACTTGATGTCAAGATCATATATTTTTTTGACACAAAAATGAGTTTAGAAAAAAAAAGGTTGAGATTCAATTTGGTCTAGCCCAAAATTAAAATTATAAAACATTTGATTAAGGCCCAAAGAAATGTATAAGCCCAACATACACATCAGACAGCCGGTGCTGTGGACAAACCAAGCCGGTGCTCTTTGAACAATAGCACCGGTGGTTCCGGCGACCTGGAATAGCAACATATCTTCCATTTGATCCATTTTACCTAAGCTTTACAAGAACAACAAATATGTATTTTTTTTAACAACAAATATTTTTTTTAAATTTGTTTGGATTTTGAAGATTCGAAAAATACATATATTTTGAAATCTTCGGTAATCTGCTCGGGTACCAATTGTGAAAATTAGAAGGGGAGGGGGGTTGAATAGTTTTCAAATTAAAATATTAACTTTTACTTTCTTTTATTTATTTTTACAAAAGTGTATTTAGTTTTGTTTGATGTGATGTAATATGTTTAAGATAAGTTAATGCGAGCAATAATGTAAAGGATATATGACACGGTTGTTTATAGTGGTTCGGCTACAAGGACTCCTTCCTTGCCCTACTCCACTCCCCGAGTCACCTACTCGAGAGTTTGAATACACTAATCACCAAATCTCCTTTAACCGGCGGAGAAGCCACACAACGTTACTTAATCATTTTCACGATGCTAAGTTAAACACCGGGTTCCACACATTAGAACCATTCACCATTACACCTTACAACACCCTTTTTCAAATCCTAGACCCTTCGTCACATCACTAATGATTGTCCTCTACTAGGTACCAAACATACACATATATATATTGTTTTTACATTAACGTCACCTAACAAAATCTAAACATTTCTAAGATATTTTGTTTGAAGATTAGAGACAAGATGAATAAGATCTTGAGACATAGGAGCTTGCCACAAGATGGAAGATAGATCCAAGCTTCAAGAAATTTTGGGGAGCTTGTCCATAGAAGACCATTTAGCGTTGACACGACTGCGTCACGAAGGATCTACAAGAAGCATTAGAGTAGAGTAGAATATAGGAGAAGATCAGAGGAAACCAGATCTAGAGAGAAGAAAAATGTTAGAAGGGATGCTTAGAACAAGTGAGAAGAGTTGGTATTTATAGCCAAAAATTTTTACTGTTTGCCGGTTCTGCCGGTGCTGTTTCCCAAAGGCACCGGTTTGAAAAATTAAGAGCACCGGCAAACAGTACTCAAAAATAAGCTTTGTCTTTTTTTAACATTTAAACTAATATAATAATAAAGAGAATCTTTTGATCAGATTTTATGAATGGGAAAGAAGTTTTGTGACAAAATATTTTTTTGTGAAAAATATTTTGTGTTTAAAGTTTATGAAAAATGTTTAAGATCTTTTAGAAAATTGCAAGATAGGTTTTGTGAATGAGAAGAATGTTGTTTTTATAAAGTGTTTTGGTGTGTTAGAAAACTATTGGTTTAGAAACGTTTAGAGTTTGTTGTTTGATAAGTTTATGTTTTGTTATTGACAAAACAAAGTGAGATCGTAAAATATAAAGATAAACGTTTTTACGGTTTACTTTGTATTAACAATCTCCCCCTTTTTGTTGATGACAAAACATAAATTTATAAAGTAAAAACCAACAAAGTCTATGCGTTTCTAAATTGGAATTTTTACTTTCTTCTCCCCCTTTTTGTCGAAACAAAAAGAGCGTCGAAGAAAAACTAACACACAAAAAAAATGACAAAATGGAAACTAAAATGTGAGCTCCCCTTAATGAGAGTTACCCCTAAAACTATGTCAAAAGTAAAACGATATACTACAAAGAGAGAGAGGTTAGTCAATAAACAATAATTGTTATTGGTTGACTTTTTGAGAGTCAAACATGTTGCTCCCCCTTAATGGGTGCATTCTTGGACAAAGTACTTGCACTTGATAGTGTACTCAAAGAAGATTTAGTAGTAATATGAAAAAGAGAAGAGAATTGGAACATTTCAGAGTGGCCGGTGCTTGCCGGTGCTGTCCATAAATGGCACCGGTTTGTTAACGGACAGCACCGGCTGACCTGAAGGAAGTCAGCACAGACCAAGAATTTTGGCGGGAGCCAAACTTATTCAAATTTTAATCACATTCCACATAATTCACATGTAATGGAAGAACACAAGAAAGAATTAAATAGACATAATAAGAACAATCAAGCATAACATCCATCATAAGATATCATAATCATGAAATTTGAAATTATAAGAATTACAAAAACATGAAGTAAAAAAGAAAATTGACTTAGTGCCAATCTAAAACTAAAATCAGGCTTTGGCAATCCCTTAATATGTCTAAACTTTAATCATTCTTAGACCTAGTGATCGTCCCTAGGCAACCGGTTTGAAATGTGGTTAAGGCGATCCAAAATATGATTTAGCATAAACCTAGTTTCGGTTTGAAAATTATTTATGATGTGCTCGGTCTTTTGGCAATGTGGGCAAGTGTGAACAAGAGGTTGTGGTGGTTGTTCAAGCCAAAGACTTTGGTCAAGAGGTCCAAAAACATTTGGTGGTGGAAATGATGGACCATAAGGGGGTGTTTGGATGGAAGTAGAAATTGGATAGAAAGGTGGTGGTATTTGGATGTAAGTGATGGAGGTAGGGGGAATGAGACTATCTTGCACATGTTGTGCATTGTTGATAGCCTCTTGAATGTTTTGGTGGTAGGCTTGGAGATTGTGAATCTCTTGTTGGATAATTTCCCTTTCCACGGAAGGGTTGGGTTGAGTATTGACTTGGTGAGAGTTTGGGTTGAGTGAAGGAATAGTTAGCTCGACAGGAGCTTCATTTTGAGATAGTTGAGGAAGGTTTTGTGTTAGAGAGTAGGGAGATGGGTTCGTTGGTCACGGTGGAGAATTATTCAAGGAAGAAAGAAAGGGATGAGGGTCATTGGGGGTGTTAGGTAGAGTGGTAAAGACAAGGGCTCTTGGAGCCAAAGGTGATGCAAAAGGCTCTACCATGTTCGGCATAGGTGGTGGAATTGTGAGTGCAAGGGTGGTGTCGATTGTGGCAAGGTGTTGTTGTGGTGAGGCCTCATTGGAAGTGAGATCAATGTAGGTGACTTCTTTAGGAGCCTTTTTGGGTGGATTTTGAGTAGAGGAGCACGCACTTGAGGCCATTGTTGTTTTTGAATGTAAGAATAGGATGTATAGAGAAGATTGTAGTTTGTGAGAGGTAAGGAAGATGATTTTCAAACACTTAATTTATAATCAAAATGCATGCAAAACATTAAAAGCTTAAACCACTACTTTTTCACTAAACATAATCATTATAACCCATTTTAAGGTCAAACAAGGCAAAACCAACTACCTAGCAGTAATGAGGCAAGTCTAATGAGCATGTTTATGACTTTGGTTTGAAAAGTTGGAACCTCAAAAATGGCAAAACGCTTACTGTAGTACCGGCTGGCCGGTGCCTTTGGCCAAACAGCACCGGCTTGCTGCAAAGAGCACCGGCCAGTGCAGATGATGAACTATATTGGCCAAGCTTTGGTACTCTTAATCTAGACACTAGAGTGAATATGCAGGAAGCTAATGTTCTCAATTTTAAGCATGATTAGGGAGAGTTAAGCCTATTCCTATTTTGCTAGACCTAGAAATGAGAGCTAGCCAAACGCCCCTTAAACGAAAACTAGGATTTTGCTCAAGCCATTTCATAGCATATTTGCACATACAAACACATGTAGAAACCATAATAGAGGTAGAATGATGCAAAGGATATCCAAAGATAATCATATGTTATTACATATGAAAATATCCAAACGTCCTCTCAATACTAATGAGGACGGAAATGATCCAAACATAATAGTTCAAAACATTGTACCAAATCATACATAATCCAAAGTAGTTTTAGGAACATACCAAATCATAAAATGTTTTTCCGGACATCACTCCTTACTTTTTCTTGCAGAGGAAATGGAAGAGACACTTGAACAACCCCTTAGTTTGCTTGAATTCTAGGGATTCTCCTCCTTCAATTTGCGAGAGTTGGTTCATATAGGCAATAAGCTTAAGAGTGTAGTTATCAATGGGATCACCACTTGGATTGGTTCTAGTTCCTTGATTTGGAGGTGATTGGGAAGACCCGGACGAGTTAGAAGGAGTTGGATTTGGAAGACGTGGTCTCTTACATTTATTTTTGAAACGATATACTCTTTTGCTTGAGAGGGGAATCATCACATGATCAACAAGATAGAATTCACTGGGCAATGGATAAGGATGATTGGTTTGGACATGCTTAAAGAGTCTTGTGAGAAGCATGGCATAGGGAAGAGTCATTTGTGAGCTTTGAGTGACACTTACCATTCGATAAGCGATAAAATAGGCAAGATCGAAAGGTTTGCCATTGGCGAGACAATAGAGCATGTAACATAGGGAGACGTTGGGGTGATCTTTATGACCGGTGAGGCTAATGGCATTATCACTAAGGATAATCTCCCATTTTTTGAAGTTTTCCCTAAGCTCGTTGTTGATCATTTGAAAAGGTTCGAGAGTTACGCTATCACTTTTGATGGTGCGAGTTTTTGGCTCGGTTCTTAGATGAAACAAGGCATCATGAACTAATGATGGATCCTCGTGAGAAGGAGGATAGAGATTGGGATAGGGATCACAACTTCTTTGGAGAGATGAGATAGACCATTCAAAAGAGTATAGGCACACTCCCTCATAAGGAATCCTAAGTATTCGACCAAAGTTCTCGAGAGTGAGGACGGTTTCTACATTGTCTATGACAAAACCAATGCAAAGAGTTCCATTTAGGTTTCGAATGAGCCAGACACTTTTGTAAAATTATAAGACGAATATAGGGTAAATTTGTTTGTTAATGTCGAGAAGACAATCAAAACCAATAGCCATGAAAGTGGTGCGAAGATTTGGTTCGCTTTCTAGAAAGTCAGGAAGTACGATTCTACCTTTATGAAAAAGGCAATTCACAAGGGATTTGTAAATCTCCCTTTCATGACCGGTAAAACCTCCGGTACGATGATACACGGGGATGTAGTGTGCGATGTCATGACGATCAACATCTCGTAAGCTTGGCATGATACACCTATTGATAACAAAAAATATAGAGGGTTTTAGAAAATTTTATTTAAGAAATTTATAAGTTTTTACGGGTATTAACAATTGGGCTCAGATTGATTTAAAAACGTGCATGGATTGTTTTCTTAATCTCTACCCGTATTAAAAGCCAATTGTAGTTATCCTACATATCTAATTAGTTGATTTAAGTGATTGTTGCATTTTAGGGTTCATAAAAAATTTGAGAAACATAAACTAATTGATTAAGATATGTAGTAAGAAAATAAGTGTTGATTAATACTTACAATGTAGCACTTTGATAAAAGGTAGAAGGAATGGTCAAAGGACTTCAAAAAATCGTCAATGGTGTTTATTGGGAGTATAAAATTTTCAAACAGTGAGAAGATAGAAAAGAAGAACAAGATGTTTTGTTCTGCAGTTGGCCGGTTCTTCCGGTGCTGTTCATTAAATGGCACCGGCTTGCAAAATGAAAGGCACCGAAAGAGGAAACAGTTGAAATAAAGAAAATTTATTAAAAAAATTTATTTTTATTAATTCTTTAAGTGTTGTGATCCCTTTTTATTTATTACCCCTCTCCTTTTTTTGATAAGTAAGTGGATTGAGATGTGTAAGACTTGCGGTATTAATTTTTCTTTGAGCGTGACGAGACGATAATTTCTAGATGATGAAGGAGAAAAAAATATGACTAATAGAAATTAAAATTCTATTTATAAAGATTCGATGTACAACGCAATACATAGAATAGGAAATACAATGGTAATATATAACGCGAGAATGAATATACGTTATATGCATCTAATTAAAAGCTAGAAACAATATTATTGATCATTATCATGCAAACTAAATTATAGAGTGCATCTAATATAAGTCGGTGCAATCTCGGAAATCGGTAGAATTTTCTTCTTATCCTTCTTATTTAAGGAAACATCCATTTGATCCTAACTATATATACAACAATTATATAATATATATATATATTAAACAGTGATGTGACCCCATTTATTTATTACCCATTTTATATGAAAGTGGATTTAATATGTGTAAATACTATAAAATAATCCTTGAGCGTACGAGGCGATAATTTCTAGAACGACAAGAGAGAAAAAAAAGAAAAATACAAAATAGAAATTAAAATTCCATTTATAAAGAATCATGTACAACGAGATACAAAAAATAGGAAAAACACATGGTAATAAAAAATGCGAGAATAAAAACAATCACGGTTTGTAGTTGATCAGGATAGAAGGACATTGCCGAGTGATATATATATCACGATCAAGACGGGACCAAAGTATTTCCATTAGGCTCATGGTGTGCAACTTAGGGATTTTAGGAGGAGAAAAATGGAAGCTGTGATTGAAAATTTGAAATGGGGATTCAGGGAAAGAGGAGAGTAGTGGGGGGTTTTATAATTAGAGAAGGTGGCCGTTTGATTATGGGGAAAGGTGAGGATAGTTCTGAATTTTGAATAAGTGGTTTTTATACCCAAAAAAAATTTGTGACAGAGTATCGAGCACGAATTAGGAGGCAATGATTCAAGAGGAAGCAATATCCGGAAAGATATTATTTAATACAAAATATATATGTCTATACATATTTATTATATATATTCACATTTCATAATGGACATATATCACATGCTCAAAAATCACATAGACAAGATTTAAGAAGAGTTTTGTGTACCTTTTTAGATGCATGCAGAAATAAAGACAAGCATAGGGATAAAATGACGAGATTCCTTTATTTATGAAAATGAACAACATAGAAAAGTATAAAAAAATTTAAGACGAAAGAAACATTTTTTTTGATACAATGGCTTGACATATTTGATATCTTATCAAATCGGATCATGAATCATAAAGTTGTAAACGTACATAAAGTTGTAAACGTACTTGGCCTAAACCTTTCCGCAGCTTAATATGTATAGATCTAGAGTGATCGGCCATGAAGGTCGTTTTGAGAGGATACCTGATGTCAATTTTTTTTTAAAAAAATGCAAATATAAGTTTAGAAAAGGTTGCGATCTAATATGGTTCAGCCCGAATTTACGATAATAAACTGTTTGATTAAGGCTAAAAAACATAAGCCTAATATACTCATCAGACAGCCGGTGCTGTCAAAGAACTAAGACGGTGCTCTTAGACAATGGCACCGGGGGTTCCGGCGACCTGGATCAGATAGCGAAAATAGTAGCAACACTCTCCATAATCCAATCACCTAAAGCAATAGAAGAACAACAAATATGATAAAAGAGAAAAATTAGTGCAAAATGTGCAAAATCTCTCATATTATAAATAGTTTGTGACTATAAAGATATTGAAAAATAAAGTAATTTTAAAAACTTCGGTAACCAGCTCTGTGAACCAATAGTGAAACAAGAAGGCTGGATTGTAATTCATAGAAGTAAAGATTTCAAATAAGAATATTAACTTTTATTTCTCTTATACCATCTTTCACAAGTTATTTAGTTTGGTATGAGTGTGAATGTAATATAATTTAAAACGAAGTGATGCAAGCACAATGTAAATGAATATGAACAGTTATTAAAGTGGCGGCTACAAGGACTACCATTCATTGCCCAAACTCCACTCCCCTAGTCCACGAGAGTACGAATACACTAATCACCAAAACACCTTAAACCGGCGGAGAAGCCACACCACTTACTTAATTAAATTCACATGCTAAGTTTAACACACGGGTTCCACATATTAAACCAAATCACCCGTATCGCCACTTCCACATTACAACACCCTTATTTAAATCCTAAACCCTTCGTCACATCACCAATGCTTTATCCTCTACTAGGTACCAAACATACACACATATATTGTTTTTTTACAACAACTGTCCACCAAACCAATATAGAAATTTCTAAGATATTTGTTTATGAGATTAGAACAATATAAAGAATGAACTTGAGACATAGAAGTCAGACACAAAAATGGAAGATAATCCATGCTTCAAGAAGATTCTTGACGAGCTTGTACATAGAGGACCTTTAGATTCCGTCACGACAATGTCATTAAGGATCTATACAAGAAGCATTATAGTAGAGTGGAGAAGATTAGTGCAACTGATAAATAGAAAATAAAGAGTAGAAAGGTAAAAATCCTAAACAAGTGAGAGGTAGACATAGAAAGATCATAAAAAAACGTGCTAATTGTTTGAAAGAGAACTTTGATAGTGAATACTAAGTCATCAAAGAAATGATTGTATTTAGCCAACCATTTAACTGTTGCCGGAACTGGTCGGTGCTATTTACCAAGGCACCAGTAATTGTAAAGTTAAGAGCAACGCAAACAATACTCAAAAATACTATTGAATTTAAACAATATAATCCAATTACTATTTTCCATAACTGCCTTTTGCTGTTTACCAAAGGCACCGGTATGTAAAGTTAAGAGCACCGGCAAACAGTACTCAAAAATACGTTTTGGATTTTAAACTAATATAATAATCAATTTACTGTTTGCCGGAACTGCCGGTTCTGTTTACCAAGGGCACCGGTATGTAAAGTTAAGAGTACCGGCAAACAGTACCCAAAAATAAGTTTTGACTTTTTAATATTTAAACTAGTAAAGATAATGAGAGATAACTTTTGTATCAGATTTTTTTTGAGTGGAAAAAAAAATATTTTGTGTTTAGAGTAAAGTTTATGGAAAGAGTGTTTAAGATAACTTTTAGAAAATTGCAAGATAGATTTTGTGAATGAGAAGAATGTTATTTTTGTAAAGTGTTTTGGTGTGTTAGAAAACTATTGGCGTAGAAATGTTTAGAGTTTGTTGTTTGATACGTTTATGTTTTGTTATTGACAAAACAAAGTGAGATCGTAAAATATAAGGTAAAAGTTTTTACGGTTTACTTTGTATTAACAATTACCCTCTTCACCCTCTTGATCAAGTCCTCCGGTTACCGTAATGTTTGCCCTCACCTTTAACAAGTGGTAACTTTCCTGCTCCTTTACCAAAGCAATCCATGTTTGTTTCTCTCAAGTTGCTGTCCCCAAAACCTTCTTTGAGCCACGCAACTCATCATTACTAACCTCAATAAAAACCACATCTTTACGATCCCCATGAGCTCCCTGTATTCCACCTCAACCAAACACGCTTTTCATCCTTACATATGGACTCCTGTTTCAACACCAGGACCAAGTTGTTTGAACCCAACTTGTTTATGACCAAGTTGTTTGAACCCAACTTGTTTTGGACCCCCATGCTTTTGTACACCAAAAGTCACCACTTTTGCTTCTAAAGTATACACACAGTTCTTTTTTCTGATCCCAGTCATCATAACTCGACAACCTTTGATCACCTTGATTCTACCCATCTGCATCTTCACAGTATAACCCTCTTTTTCAAGAGTACCCAATGAAATCAAACTTCTTTTTAACCTGGACATACTTGACATCTTCCAGTATAAAGCTTGATCCATCATGCAACTTTATCTTCACTTTTCCTGTCCCTTTGATAGTGCATCAAAAATTGGTACGTGATATAGTATATATATATAAGAATCACACAAATGCAAGTCTCAACCAAATGCCCTTAACCAAGGCAAAAGGTCAAAATCTACACAAAGAGATTAAATATATAAGAATCAATTATAAAAAGATTCCGGAAGAGATATTCCCGGGTCGTATGTCCCAACGAGGCTGCAATTGAAAGTGATCCTGGTTTGATGAGAAATTGAATGATGAAGAATATATGATGGAAACACTGATATAATTACAACTAAAATTAATTAAATAAAACCTAATTTAATCTACGGGAAACAGGCAAAGGAAATGGGGATCTTAAAAACTACGGGAAACAAAATTAGTTAATATGGATAGAACTTAAACTACGGGAAGCATAATTAATTATTGGGAAATCCTAAAATTAAATCTAAATTAAATACGGGGAACAGAATCAGGTATCGGGAAACCTAAATACTAAAAATAGAATAAATGCTAAATAAAATTAAAATCAAAATTAAAATTCTAATTAACTTAATTGTGAAAAATAAAAACAACTAGAACTAAAACGGAGGTCGTTTGTAATGTAAAACGAAAAGAAACGTAAAAACCACCCGGTAAAAACGTCTAAGACTGAAATATAAGAAAAATTAACTTATACTAAATTTTAATATTTTCCTAGACACAAAATGACAAAGAAAATTTTTAAAAAAGAAAATATTTATTTTTATAATTTTGATTTTTTTAAGAATTTTTAAAGATTAATAACTAATTAAAACTAGAAAAGTTAGAAAAAGACAAAAAATAAAAGTTATAAAAAATTCTGAAAAAATAAAATTAAATAAAGAAAAAGTACCAATTCTAAAATATAAAAATGCCCAAATTTTTTCCTGTATAAATTAAAGTAATAAAACTCATTAATTTTTAACCTAATTAATTATTTAAATTAAATAACTACTAAAGTTAACACTAAGGACTAACAGTAAAAGGGACAACAAGGACTAACGGGGTAACAGGCTAACTAACCACAGGGACTAACAATAGTAACTACAAAAGAAGAAATTACACAACAGTCCCTAAAGTGGACCCCTTAAAGAATTTAAATTATAATAACAGAAAAAAAAAAAAAAAAAGAAAAAAAAATAGATAAAAAAAATTCAAAAAGAAAATTTATAAAAAAGAAATTTATTATATAAAAAAATAAAAATTTAAAGATTACAAGCTAGGTCCTAAGTGCTTATTTTACAAAAGCTATAAAAGCAAAGTTGTTAAGGGGCTTAAGGGGAGTAACTTTTTTGGTAAAAGAGCATAAGCTGAAGCTGACTTAAAAGCTAAAAAGTGACTTTGACTGCAAAAGGCTTAAATAAGCATATAAGCTTATTTTTTCTTTCTATTGAGATATAAGCTAACAAATTAAGCTGAAACTATGGGGACAGATAAATAGGAGATGGGGGGGGGGGGGGGGGGGGGAGTCCCTAAATATAAAAGCTATTAAATCTAATAATCCCTAAAAAGCCTTTCCTATATTTATAGCTTAAAATGACAGTTTATAAAAAAGGAGAAAAGGCTACTTAAGCTACTTTAAAGCTAAACTAAAAGGAGATAAGCTATAACTAACATTTGGGAGCTTAATAGAACTTAGTAATAAGCCCATAAATAAAAAGCAATAAATCCTAGAGTCTATTGGATAAAATAAGCTAAATAAGGAGGCTAAAAATGGTGCTCAGCACCAGGGGAGCTCAAACAGTGAGCTTAAGGGCTTTTTTGAGCTTATGCAATAAGCTCTCAAGGGCTTTTTAGCCAAAACCAAGCTCAAACAGATAACAAAGGGAGGCAATTGAGCTTATTTCCAAAATTTTGGGGCTTAAGGCCTAATTACTACTGCTGATAATTGGGCTTAAAAATTAGGGATTTCAAAAATTTTTGCAAAGCCAAACTTTGACTTATACTTGGTCAAACCAAAAGGGACAGAACAAGGGGTGGGTAAATGGCTAGAAACAACTCAAATAAGCACAACAAAGTGTGCTTAAGCTGTCTACACAGCTTGAGCCCTTGGTGCTTGATTTAGCTTATTCAAATTTTGACAGAACATAGAAACAACTTAAAAACTTATTTTCAAACTAAAAGTTGTGATTAAATTGTCTTAATAAAGGCCCACACCCTCAGCCAACGTTGCTGAGTGCACTTGACCCATAATAGACTCCTATGTGAACACCATTTTGATACTAAACCCAAACACTCCTATTTTATATATAAAGGCTTTTTAACTGATTTTGGGTAAAAGAGGGCACAGATAATTGATTACAAGTGAAATTTAATAACTTTTAACACATATTTAATCAGTCTAAACAGAATTTAACAACTTTGAATTATACTGAAATTTCGGCAAAAGCAATCTCACAACACATACTAAATAAATAAAAAACGACAGTAGTACAATAAAAACAAAAGCTTTAAATAAACTGAAGACAATAATCTTAAAACAAACTTAATGAAATTTTACACTAAAAAAGTAAAAACGGGATTTTTTTTCTTGGCTTGTTCTCTTTCCTTTTATACAAGCTCAAAAACCTTTCTGGCTCATGGGTTGTGTTTGCTGTGGAGTGTAGAAACTCTTGATGCAATCCTAGCCCTTCGCTTGCCTTGAATACAATCTCACCATTGAAAGGGTGCTTCGGGTTGTGTGATTTTGCCAGGGAAAGGGTTATAGGGGCATTGGGTTGTGGGGAAAGGTGAGGGGTGAGCTGTGAAGGTACTTGGGATAGTGGTTTGGGTTTGAAACCGTGGGGAAGGGGTGGTATGGTTTTGGCGGGTAATGGTTCGAGTACCGTTATAGGTTGCAGGGTTTAAAAGAGATCTTTGGAGATGGTGCAATTATGGTCCCTCATCTTTCTCTCGTTTTCCATTTCTATTAAGCCGAAATTCAGTTATAATGAGACTTTGGAAAGTGACCATTTTGGTCCTTGTCGTTTTTATAACTAAAGAATTAAAAAGACTTTTAGGAAATTGCAAATTTGGTCCCTGCGTTTTATAACTAAAGAATAAAGAGAGGGTTTTGGTAATATTGCAAAAATGGTCCCTGCTGTTTTATAACTAAAAGGGAATAAAAAGGAGTTTTGAAAAGTTGCAATTTCAGCCCTTGTGTTTTATTTTTGCCTCTTTTTCTTTATAAAACAAGTTTCAAACTTTGGCACATTTGGCCCTTTTCTTTATTTTTTTCATTTTTAATTATAAAACAAGGTTTTAAAATTTACATTTTTGGTCCTTGAGTTTTATAAAAAAGGGTATTGGGCTTTTGTTGGGCTTGGGTTTGTGTTGGGCCCATTGGGCTTGTATTGGGCCCATTGGGTTTGGGTTTGGGCCCAATAAGGTGTAGGCTTATGTTATTGGGCTTTTTAAGGCCCAATAAGGTTATGAAGTGGGTTTTGTGTGTACAATGGCTGAGATTGGCTGTAACTGGGCTAGGATTGGGCCTTCAAAGTCTTCACAGTCTTTGTCAATTGCACACAAATGGGCTGTTGTAATTGATTGAGGGCCCATTTGGTCTTCACAGTCTTCATAGATATACTATTGGGCTTTCCCGGCCCATCAGATGGGTTAAGATTGCATCCAACAGTATTCTTCAGTTCCGGCTCCGGTTTGACTGCTGATTCTTCAGTATTGACTCTGACTTAGTCAAATTTGGACTTTTGGCCTTGATTTTGCACAGTCTTTTCCCATTCCATGCTCAGCTCTGTCATTTGGCTTGGTTTTCTGTCTTTTTGTTGATAAACCACTTCCTGACATACAAAATGCAAAACAAACATATATTTGGCAGTTTTTGTCTGTTTTTGGTCATTTAAGCTCGTTTTTAGAGGTAAAAGATATGTGTAATTAAGCACTTTATCAATCCCCAAACTAGGGTATTGATGTGTCTCACCAATGTTATGACTTAAACATGTCAAGCCCGTTTTCTTTTCTGAATTTACACTAACTACAACTAATATATTTTTGATTTCTCATTTTTAACAAGTTTGACTTTCTTTATTTATGTAATTACGAGGGATCAAAGAATGAGAAGCGCCCGAAGAGTGATCTACGGATGTCTGACGGATAATTTCCCATCGTCCTCGATTTTTCACAAGTTCAAAGCTAAGCAATAAACAAGATCATTGTCTATATAAGTTTATATGTTAAGCCTCATACATATGACTTGTGAACTTTCTAACTCCCAACATGGATAAACGATTGAATGAGTTTACTCCATTTAAATTAACATATACCAACTTATTTTCATGGTCATAATTCAATGAATCATGACTCAAAGCAACAACTTTAAGACTTCGTAACTTGAATCGAGATTTAAACTTTTAGAACTTTTGCAACATATTCAACATTATAATCATAAGTTCTTGAAGCTAGGAATGCGTTGCTTAGTTTGAACCCCTACCTCGTGGTTAACGGAGCAGGATACCAACGACCGATGTTCTTAGTTTGAAAACCCACCCCGTTGCTAGCGTAGTGGGAAATCACATCAACACCTTATTCCTAATATGGCTAAGGATTGGTGTCTTAGTTTGAACCCTCACCTAGACCTTTCTTCCAAGTGAGATATCACGACACACCAAATCCCTAGAAGCAAAGACGTCTTAGTTTGAACCCCCACCTCGTTGCTAGCGGAGTGGGATATCACGACACATCTTTTACTTGCTCCATAATATCAACTGCATGCTTCATTGGCAAAATTTCAATATTCATGCATTTTTGCATTCACATTTCATTCATGCTTCTTTGGCATTTATCTTTTAAATCACTACAAAATCTCGCTTTGAAAACTCAAGTTACAAATTTGAAGCTTTTTCTGAAAACATCGATTGACTTAGTTGAATTAAATTGAGTACGTATGATTAGGTGGATTAGAAATTCACGGGAGAGAAAACCACAAGTTACTTGTATAAGTTTTTAGAAGAATCTTGCTTAGCACATAAACTTATATTTAACTCTATCATTTCTCGTTCTTCACATTATTAAAATTCAAAGCAATAGAATTCGTGAAAGCTTGACCTAAAGGAACTAGCTAGGGCTCAACACGCCCGATCAAGTCAAAAATTATTCTTATTCTACCCAAAAGAAAAGCAAAACTGCGACAAAACACTTATTATATTTTTGAAAAATTTTTAATTTTTTCATTTTTTTGGTATTTTGGTGGTAAAAACGGGTTTACGTGGTAACAATGCTGCAGGCAACAATCAAATCGAAGATACCCCCCCAAACTAGAACTAAACATCGTCCTCGATGTTTTGAAGGGTATTACATTAACTAATGCCATTAATGAGGTTAGCCAAAAGATAAAACGTTAGTCGATAAGATTAGGATATCGGATTCCCAAATGAAGCTGAGGATGAATGACAAAACTGAGAGTCTTCACAATCCGGGCAATCCTGGACAAAAACAACAACATGGAAACACGGGTAATGGAAAAGACAAGTTATCTTACACAACAACAAAACATTTATTTATACTACGGATAAGCATGGGGTGCCTCCCACGAAGCGCTTGTTTAGGGTCGCGATGCTTGACCCATCACAAGGATTTATTGATCCTTGGGGAAAGTTTGGAGATCTGGAACTACCAAGTGTGGTACGTTCCCCCTCCAAAGAGTGCTTTACGCTATGCCATTCACTTTGAAATTCGGCCGAGCTTGAGAAAGCTCAACAGTGCCGTATGGAAATACTTTAGTGATGGTGAAAGGGCCATTCCAACGGGATTTTAGTTTGCCCGAGAAAATCTTTAATCTGGAATTAAAGAGGAGGACTCGATCACCGATGTTGAAAACACGGTTTTTGATCTTAGAGTCATGGAGCCTCTTTGTTTTGGCCAAAGAATCAAGAGTATCTCATAGGCATGATCACTGAAGTTCATTTAAGATCATTGAGTTGAACTTTCCGTGATCACCCCGTAATTATATGGATTCGAAGTTTGCTTGCTTTAAGGCCCATAGGCTTTGTGCTCAAGCTCGCTCGGAAGATGTGCATGCCCTTTCCTACACAAGCTGTGTAAGGCGTAGCACCCGATGTAGTTTTGTAACTGTGGCGGAAAGCCCATAGTGCACACTATAGTTGTCCGACCAGGAGGCACGGTTTTCACCCTATGGATCTTTCGAAGATTCTTTACAAACCGACGATTTGATACTTCCACTTGCCCACTTGTTTTGTGGGTGATAAGCGGTGGAGAGACGTGAGTAAACTCGCGATATGTCTGCATGACCTTTGCAAACTGGTCATTACAAAAATGGTATCCGGCTATCACTTATGATTGCACGGGTACACCAAATCTGGCGAAGAGAGATTTTAAAAATTTGCAAACTACTCGGGCGTCATTGGTGGGGAGCGCTTTCGCTCAACCCATTTTGACAAATAGTCGACTGCACAGAATATACTTGTTTCCCTCGGGAAACGGACGGGCCCATAAAGTCCGATGCCCCAATGTCAAAGATTCACAAACTGATGGAGTTTGAGGCATCTCACACGTTGTGATTTTTCCTTGACGTTGGCACGAGTCACAGTTCTTGACAAACTCGTGGGCATCTTTATAGATGGTGGGCCAGAAGAAACCTTAAGTCAAAAAGAATCTTTTTGCTGTGATGGTTTGCACCATGAATTTGTCCCCCGGTGGGTCCATTGTGGCAAGCTGAGAGAATCTCAAGAGCTTCATTGCCGTGCACACATCGCCTGATCACTTGATTCGCACAAATTTTAAACAAGAAGGGGTCATCCCAAAAATAATGTTATCAATGTCCTTGAGAACTTATTTTCTGTTGGGATTGACATGCCTACAACGAATGTTTAACCCCGCGAGATAATTGCAAAGTCGGCAAAACCACGGGTTCTAGAATCTCCACTAAAGGTCACCATATTTAACGTCTCAAGAGGAGAAACTTTCGTCTTTATCTCTTTAGGATCATTGACGTTTTTCAAACGTGTATTTCCAATCTGGACAGAGATCGGCTGCGAGGTTCTCGCTCCTTTAGTAACATAACTTTGAAGTCAAATTCTTGGAGAAGAGACCATCGGAGCAATCTCGCCTTGGCATCCTTTTTTGCAAAGAGATACCTTCAGGGCGGAATGGCCGTATGCACATGGCTTTTGTTCATGAATAGGTAAGACCTGAATTCCTCGAAAGCATACACTATGGTAGTATTTCTATTTTCATTTGTATTGAATTTTTCGTTTGTGCTTCAATCAAGGTCTTACTAGCATAGTGATAAGTCCGAAAATGTTTCTCAGACGTTGCCCCAAAACTGCACCTATGGCGAAATCGTTGCATTCGTCACATAAGCTCAAATGTAATTCCCAGTTTGAGCAATCAAGATTGGAGCTCCTTAAGTTCCTATC
This sequence comes from Tanacetum coccineum, assembly GCA_026074375.1. Lineage (NCBI taxonomy): Eukaryota > Viridiplantae > Streptophyta > Magnoliopsida > Asterales > Asteraceae > Tanacetum > Tanacetum coccineum. The sequence goes on from BQNB010008059.1 coordinate 31,497, forward strand.
CTTTCAATGTTTGTAAAGGCTCGAATGCAGTCAACGGAAAAGATGAATGGAGTATCTTCTCAAGGATATGGGTCATTGGTCGGATATTTTTGAGAAATCCACCTGAATGAACCGCCGTAAAAACGCATGACCGAGACAAAAACACCTAAATCCTTTTGACTGGTGGGATGAGGTAATTTTGCAATGACATCGATTTTGGCTTTGTCAACCTCAATCCCTTTCTTAGAAATCTTATGGCCGAGGACAATGCCCTCTTTGACCATAAAATGGCTCTTCTCCCAGTTAAGACTTAAGTTGGTGTCTTCACACCTTTGAAGCATGTGGTCTAAACGGAGAGCAGTTTGTTGAAAGAATTGCCCAAGACCGAGATCGTCCATAAAGACATCCATTGTCTACTCAACCATGTCATAAAAATTGCTAACATACATCTTTAAACGTTCCTGAGAAAAAAAAAAAAAGAGCATTAGCATAAGCCCTAAAGGCATGCGACTGTAGGAAACGTTCCGAATGGGCAATAAAGTATTCTAATATCTTGACAAGGGGGTCCCAATGGGGATTTGAAATAACCGAGAAACATCGAGGAAACAGTAGTATTCATTCCCCGCTAATCTCTCAAGCTCTGGTCCCCATGAACGGTAGAGGGAAGTGGTCTTTGCGGGTGCTCATTTAACTTACGATAGTCAATGCAACCCGCCAACCGGTAACACAACGAGTTGTGATCAACTCATTTCCTCGTTCACTACCACAGTCCATTCCTCCTTCTTTTGGTACCCAATTATCGGGCAACCAGGGACTGTCGTAGATAGTGGAAAATCAATCCAGCTTCGAGAATTTTTTAACTTCCTTTTATAACATCGTGGCTTTTTGGATTTACCTCTTCTTTGATGTTTGACCGCTGGTGCAAGTCTTCTTCCATAAAGATCTTGTGGGTACAAAATCCGTGTTGATACCCTGAAGTCAGAAAATTTTCCAAGCGGCAGAGCTCGCATGTGGGCCTTTAGCACCTTTACAGAGGATTTCCTAATATCCAACTCTTTAGCAATAACTTTATGACGGCAACTTGTTGGTCGCCCTCCAAAAATGCATACTCGAGATGGGGAGGCAGTTCCTTGAGTTCAACCTCAGTAGGTTCATCAACGGAAGAATTGGTTGTATTAGTTTCACAGACCTTAAGCTCAGTTCGGACTTCTGGGAGATAAGTTCCTTGACTTGGAGGGGGAAGTGGTGGTTCACTATTCAAGATGGCTTCTAGAATAAGAATGTCCCCCCTACAGGATCATCGAAGAATGGATTATCTGCTGGACAATCCGATCATCGCTAGACCAAGGAAAGAGTTGGCTTCTTCGAGAAGCAAGAAATCACATCCCTCAAATGGAGTTAGGGCAGGGAAGAAGTAGCAACAATTGGATTCATAATACGGAGTGGAAATTTCCACTCGACGATTAAGATAATTAAAACCAAGAACTTCTTGAGGTATTCCCTCACAAGCCATATCAATGACGTCAATCTTGTTTGCCGTCATGTGAGTGTAATTGGCCGAGTATCTCGAAGTCTGATCCAAATTGTAAGTGATGGCTTCACTTCCTATTCTAAAGTTAATTCACCCTTGTGCACATCCCAATCAAAGCACGACCGGTTTTTTTAAGAAGCACCTTCCGAGAATTAAAGGTACTCGGGGTCGCTCAAAATCTACAACCACAGAAGTCGGCTGGAAAGTGAAATATACCAACTAAACGATAGTCTTATTGCAATTCCCATTGGTTTAAATTGATCGATCCGCAAGTTCGAGTGTCATGCAAGTTGGAGTAAGATCAGGAAGTGAAAGCTTTTCCCAGACTGAAAATGGCATTAGATTAATGCTAGCACCGAGATCGGCTAATGCTAAGCATTCATCCATCCCTGGAAATTCACAAGGAATCAGGAACTTGCCGGGGTCTCCAAGTTTTCTGGGTAACTTGTTTAAGATGACCGCCGAACAATGTTCATTCATCGAAGTTCGAGCTAGACAGGGTTCATTGGAAGTTCGAGCCACTTCAGTAAGTTTCTCTTTATTCCCAAGTAAGGTTCTTAGAGTCGAGGCGAATTTGGGCATTAAAACAAGAGCATCCGTAAAGCTAATCTCGAAACTCATCTCTTTGAAGATTTCATAGAATTTGTCGATTTGTTCATTAGCTTGATTACGGCTCTTTTCATTATCACGCCTCGAAGGATATGGAAGAGAAACTGAGAGTTTTTAGTGTTACACGGGAGCAACAACAGGAGCAACAATGGGCTCAAGAACTGGAGTTGTGATTGGTTCAGGACCTACCGGAGGTTGGACGGGTGCAGTACTTTGTGAACAAGAAGGGTGCACTTGGTCCTTTGTCACCTCGGGTATTGGCTTCACTACTGAAGACGTAGGAATTGGAGGTCCTTGATATGCAACACCGCTTCGGGTAGTGATACCCTTTAAAAGCTTCTCTAGGGTAGAAACTGTGTTACTAGGAGTGTCCTGACCCTGAGTAGAGGCGGTATTGGCCTTACAAACTTAGCCAAACATATCAGTCAGATTTGCCATTTGATTATTCAATTTTTGGCCTTGTTTCGACCTTGCATGCTCTGACCCAGGTTTTGGAGATTTATTTTGCTGTTTCTCATGAATGCACATTAACCTGACGTAGTTGTCAAAATCGTTCGTTTGTGGACAAATGTGTGTCTTGAGGAACGGGGCTTGATAAGCTGGAAGACTGATTAACTGGTTCTATGAAGTTGATTCTGACTGAAATTTGGGAACTGATTAAAATTTCCACCTCTGTTTTGGTTGAAAATTTGCTCTCCCGGTTTTTTGTTAAAGTTATTCCCCCGATTGAAAATGTTATCATTATTAGCTTGAAGTTCTGAAACGGGTGGAAAACCTGAGGTCTAATGTTATTTAGCAACCCTATGAGGACGGAAATTGTACTTACTTGTTGTAATTAGCTGCAGCGGCTTTTTACACATACTCAGAAATGTTGTCCGATAAACGTTGCCATGAGTGCAGACAGTTTTGGTGAGAATGGGCACCACCGCAAGTAACACAACCTAGCTCAACTGCTTGACATTGACAGGACTGGAGGCTGGAGCAGAAGCTTGGTTTCTTCTTTGTCTAAGAGCCAATGCTCGGACAATATCCTTTAGTTCATCAACATCATATGAAACAGCTTTGGGTGGGAAAAAAAAAAGGAGTTCGTACTTACCTTGGCAGACAACTGCCTAGCTCGTGTTTGACAACTTTGGAATTGCTCTCGATGATTTTAAACATTCGCAGAAAGAGAAAAAAAAAGGGCGGGGGGCATTATTGTCTAAAAGTTTCCACCTGCTGCGGAGTTTCACTGAAATCTGATCATTAATGTTCAAAGCAATATAGAATGTATCAATTGATGCAATACTGAGAATCCAAGTGTGACAAGCCCTAAAGTAGATCATTGAAACGATCCCAAGCCTCCATAAAACGAATCAACGAACCTTTGCTTGAAATCTGGTGTATCTCATTTCGAAGATTCGTACGTATTAGAAGGAGGAAGAACTTATTTAATGAATTTGGATACAAGAGTATCTTCCCAAGTTTGAATGGATCGATGGGGTTCTTTTTCTAGCCATAATTCGTGCTGCTCCCCTCGATAGAGAATGGAAAAAGCATAAGCTTAAACGGTAGTAAATTGGGAACATTGGGGACCCCTCTTGTGGAGTGTGATCGTGTTGTAAGTAACGGTATGAGCATGCGTTCATCATTGTCATGACGAAGAACAGTGTTCTGGACAAATTGATTTAACCCATGCTAGCTCGAAATTGTTTGCCACAATATTCAGGAAATAAGGATTGCTTCCCTCGACCCCCTCGGTGGTGCTTGGAGCATTGAGCCAAGTTCGAGTGTCAGCCATTGGCGCTAACGTAGGATCTTCCTGAAATGGGTTAATCTATACGAAGAGGTTCGATAACAACTGGCGTACCTACTGGTGTAGGAGGTCGCTGCTCACGAAACTGAGATCGAGTGCGCATGCACAAAGGAAATAAATAAATAAAAGAAGTTTTACACTAATGTTTTTGGATTTTTGGGATTTAAAATATATTCACAGTCCTATTTTAAACGGACAAGAGATAGAACAACTAAGCCAAAAAAAATCTTACTTCACGGTAGCCTCATAATGAAAAACCCAGAGAGCGGAGGAGTAGGAATAGCGCGAAGCTTATTTCTCCTTTTGGGTCGTATTTTAGTTCCTAGGAATCAACCCTCCTTATACCCACTTAATAGTTAGTTAATCAGAATGAGGTGAGACCGTATATCTGAAAAGACACAGAAGGCAAGTTTTAAATCATTGGTTCGATTGAGAACATCAGTAGTTCACCGTAACTTATTATTATAATACATTTCCCACAGTGGAGAAATATATATTTTTGAATGGCGTTCATTAACCAAAGTATTTTTTTTATGTTCTATTTATGGACAATGTTTTTATATTTTTATTTTATTTTATTTTTAATATGATAATTATACTAGAAAAATGAAAAAATATTTTTGTACTCTTTTTTTTTTTTTTTTTTTTTTTTTAGATTCAAACACAAGTTGTCAATACGTAGCGATATTCTTTTTCAACCTCCCCGGCAACGGCGCCAAAAATTGACTACGCGCGAACCAACCCTTCTTTTTATGTATCAATAAGTAAATATAAATATAAATACACAACAAGGGACGAAAACGCGCGAGACCAAGAAAACCGGAAACAGTATAGAGTGTTCCCGGGTCGTTATGTCCCAACGAGGCTGGAATGGATTATCGAAAGACGATTGATGATTGGTGCTTGAATGTCACAGGGAATGATTGGGAATTAAAACTGAAAGTAAATGCACATAAAATTTAAACAATAAACATAAGCTGGAAATTGAATTAAAGCTACTAAAAACTTTTACACTAAGGCACAAATAAGCTAATCTAAATCTAAATAGGCAGATTTAAGCATCAATTAAGCTAATTACACAGAGAAACACAACAGTAAGAACACAGTAGCCACCATTACTAAACTACCAGTACTCACATTGTAGTATAGTACGACTGGCCTAAAGTAGTACTGTTAGTGTTAGTTTAGTACTGCGTACCTTTTTAAAATCCAAGAAAATTTGAACTAGCAGTACTAACTTAGAGTTAGTACTGGTAGTGTTAAGTTAATGCTGTTTACAAAATGAAACTATAGCAGTACTAACTTAGAGTTATACAGTTAGTGTTGAAGTTAGTACTTTCCTAAAAATGGACTAGCATGCCTAACTTAGAGTTAGTACTGCTTGTTCAAAACAGCCTTTAACTTTTTCAAAAATCATTTTTATTTCAAACTTATTAAAAACAGATTATCAGATAACAAGGTAAAACACTTATAAGCAATTTTCAATCCATAATAAGCACTTAAATAAGCATGAATTAGTCTAGCAGTATAAACTTAAAACAACCGATGTATCCAATAAACTAGCAGTTTCTGCAATAGATAAGTAAAGTAAGAAAAAGATAGACTTACTACACCCTGCACAAAACAGGGTCAAACAACAATTCTACAAGCCTGCTAGCTTGTATAAAACAAAGCTAGTGATAGTCCATAACCATCCATAACGGCTTATCATCCAATAAGTAAGCTGTGGTATATTTGAGAGTGATATTTGTTATTTTCTCTTTACTACTTAACTTTTTAGGTTCACTTAGTTAAAACAGTTTGTAAACAAGCTGTGTTGAGAGCTTTTTAAACACAAAACAACACAATGAAGAAACTTAACACTTGGAATTAGAAAGTGACTTTAAAACTTAACTTGCATTAGAATTTGAAAGTGTTACAAGCTGAAAGTAAAAACTGAAAATAAGCTTAGTTATATTAAAAAATAAATGAAAAACTAGTTTACTAACATACAAGATGCCTTCAAAGTCTACAATTATCTATTTATAGCCGAAGTCTTCTTTGCAGCTTGTGCTTCTTTTGAAGAGCAAAAACAAAGTGTGCTAGTTGTGTGAGGTAAGTCCTAAAGCAAATCCCAGCCTTCAATTCCATTTAAGGCTTCTTTGGAGACAATCTACCATCGAAAATTCTTTTGGGAAAGGAAGGGATTTGCACATGGCATTTAACAACTGGGGGGGGTTAGTAGGGTGGATGAAATGATTTTAGCTAGGGTGTTGCAGGGAAGAAGTATGGGAGGACATACAAGTAGTAACTGGGTTTTGTTTGGGGCTGGAAAGAGGGTTTTTAGGGCAAGTTGGCAGTTTGGTCCCCTGAAGTCTTATAACTTAATTGTAATCTCTGCCCGGTTGGCAGTTTTGGCCCCTCAAGTTGTAAAATCTTCATGCGGATGACTTTAGACTTCGACTTGCATCTTGAGCTTGCATAGTCTTTTCCATTCCATGCTTAGTTTTGTCATTTTGGCTTGGTTTTCTGTCTTTTTGATGATATCCACTTCCTGCACAATACAAATGCAAAACAAACATATTCTTTGGATTTTGTTGTTTTGGTTATTTAACTCGTTTTTAGAGGTAAAGAAATGTGTAAATTAAGCACATATCAGGTGGTTCCAACTTTTCCGTCCTAATCGCCTCTGGCATAGAGATTCCTTTGGATTTATCCGCGTCTTCAACCCAACATTCTCTGGTTTTCGTGCTTCAGTCTGAGCATTCAAGATTTGTTTGGGAAGATCCAAGCCAATAGTCATGACTAAGGCTCGAACTCTTAATGGTTGATCTCTCTCCTTCCTGCTTAGAGCATCAGCAACAATGTTTGCCTTTCCCGGGTGATAACGAATCTCACAATCGTAATCACTAATAACTCCCAACCAACAATGTTGCCTTATGTTTAACTCTTTCTGATTAAGAATGTGTTGTAGACTCTTATGATCAGTGAACAATCTGACTTGGTTCCATACAGTAGTGCCTCCAAATCTTGAGAGCGAACACTACTGCTCCAAGTTCCAAATCATGAGTCGTATAGTTCTTCTCATGAATCTTCAGTTGGCGTGATGCATAAGCAATCACCTTTTCTCTTTGCATTAACACAGCGCCCAAACCCTTCTTTGAAGCATCGCAGTATGCGATAAAATCTTCGCTTCCTTCAGGTAAGGCCAGGATTGGTGCACTGCACAACTTCTGCTTTAACAGTTGAAAAGCTGCTTCTTGTTTATCACCCTAAACAAACTTGACCTTCTTCTGGGTAAGCTTGGCATACGGTTTGGCGATCTTCGTAAGACCCTTCAATGAATCTTCGCTAATACCTAGCAAGCCCTAAAAATAGATGAATCTCGTTGGCGATTTAGGATATAGCCCAATCTTTAATGGATTCGATCTTGGCGGGATCCACGTGAATGCCCTCACTATCAATCACGTGACCAAGGAACTGTACTTTGGGAATCCAAAATTCACACTTAGAAAATTTGGCATACAACTCCTCTTTCTTAAGCAATTCTAAGATTAGCTTAAGGTGCTCTTCGTGCTCTTGCTTGTTCTTTGAATATATCAGAATATCGTCAATAAAGACAATCATGAATTTATCCAAATATGGTTTGCACACCCGATTCATAAGGTCCATGAATACGGCAGGTGCGTTTGTCAAACCAAACGGCATAACTTGAAATTCATAATGGCCGTAACGGGTTCTAAAAGCGGTCTTCAGAATGTCTTCTTCTCGAACCCTCAGTTGGTGATAACCTGACCTTAGGTCGATCTCGAGTTAAACACTCGACCCTTAAGCTGATCAAATAAATCTAACAATTCTTGGGAAGCGATAACGGTTCTTTTACGTTATCTTGTTCAATTTTCTGATAATCATGCACATCCGAATGGATCCGGTCTTTCTTCTTGACAAACAAGACCGGAGCTCCCCAGGGTGAGGAACTAGGTCTTATAAAGCCTTTGTCAGATAGTTCTTTTAGTTGCTCCGACAACTCTTTCATTTCAGAAGGTGCCAATCGATAAGGTGCCCGAGCTACGGGTGCAGCACCAGGTATCAAATCGATTTGAAATTCCACTTGTCGAGTAGGAGGAATACCCGGCAAGTCCTTAGGAAAGACTTTAGGAAAATCTTAAACTATTGGTACATCCTCAAGTCGCTTCTTCTCTGACCTGTCTTCAACCTCATTTGTCAGCCGACATGGAGTCCAAAAAGAGTGGACATCCTTTTAGCATGTATTCTTGTGTTTTGGAGTACGAGATAATGTGCAAACGAGCCTCGTGTCCTAGGTTGCTTTCGTCACCGTGAATAATTAAAATGTTACATTTTCCCCAGGGGATAGAACATCTCTCCACACACAATGATTGCTTGGTACTTTGCCAACCAATCCATACCAATTATAGCGTCGAAACTACCAAGTTCTACGGGCATTAAATTTTAAGTTGAATGGTGGTTTAAGAGATTTAAATGTGCAACCCCAAAGGATAGAGTTTAACCCAATTATACTCCCGTCCGCTAGTTCGGCATCATAATAGTTGATCTAAGTAGATGTCGTGATATCCAATTGGGGAACTAAATCAGTAAACACAAAACTCCTATCGGCACAGTATCAAATAATACTAAGAACATAGCGGTTGTTGAGAAAGGAATGGAAGCCGACACAATATTGAATCTGGGTTTGTCCCAGCATTCCCACCACATACACTTTTGGCTTGGGGCCCTGTCATTACCAACTTGATTTCCACTGGGGGGGGGGGTTTTATTTTTTATGTTCTTCAGCTTTGGGTATTCCCTCTTAAAGTGTCCTTGAACTCCACACTCAAATCAAGTAGGATTTTTAGGCCTGACCTATTACCCCTCTGATTGTTAGCATTGGTTGGCATTTCCCGACACTCCTACAGTCACACAAAATATGGCCAACTATTGTTGCATTCGTGGCAATTTTGTGAGCACACGGACCGTCGTGGTTATAGTTGCATTTAGCGCATATTGGTTTAGAATCCCCCTTATGGCTTCTTTTCACCAAGTCCCTATAGTATAAGGCCCTTCCAGTGTTCTGTCGCTTGTCTGTTTGTAATTTGTTTTGATTGTTTCGGGAAGTGTTTTCAAACTTCCTTTTGTTCTCAGCATGTCTTTCAGCAATAGTGATGACTTTCTTATCCATTAGTTCTGTGGCCATTTCAACAGCCTCTTGCATGATTTTCGGCTTTGATGCTACAATGTTTCCATGATCATGCGGGTAATCCCACCGGCGTACCTTTCTATCTTGTCAGACTCCTCCATAAACATCCTAACAACACAGCAATTGGGTGGTGGTGTGGGCTATTCCTGGAAACGTTGGTTGAAACCACTATCACATCATACCCTCACTTTCAAATTCCATAATTCAACCTCGAGCTTTTTCATCTCGTTCCAATGGACAGTACTTGTCAGTCATCTTCTTTCTCAGATCGGCCCAAGTCATTGCATATGCAGCATCATGACTGACAGTCATAACATGGGAATTCCACCATGTTAGAGCACCTGCTAGAAGAGTACAAGTGGAAAACTTAATCTGATTTTCCACAGAGCAGTTGCTTATGCGGAAAACAGTCTCCATCCTTTCGAACCATTGAGTTAATTCAACAACTCCCTCAGTGCCTTTGAAATATAGAGGTTTGCACTTCATAAAGTCTTGGTAAGTGCATTCTCGAACAATGCGTTCAGTCCTTCTGCCACCCGTTCCCGAAGTGTGGCTGTCATCGCCATTCCTGTTTGCATCACGTGCTGCCAAAGCGGCAGTGACACCTTGGTCAATCATTGCCTGAAGTTGGGCATTAGTGACCGATGTGGTGGTGGTTGCTGTTGGGGCTGGGGTTGTTGTGACCGGTGTTGACCTTGTGGCTCGTTTTGGTGCCATTTTCTTCAATCACAAGAAAATACAATACCCGTTAGATTTCATAAAATCATAACCATGACATGACATATACATGATAAATAAAGTGTGATCACATCACACAGTGAATTATACAACTGAATTGTAATCAACAATGATATAACCAAATCGATATTCATTCATAAACAAATTCGATTACAGACGTGACATAATACAACCATTCCATATATAAATTGGAAAACATACATGAATGGTTCAGATACAAAATGATCATAACGATTAGGTTACAAAATAAACATAACAACCTAATGCCTTACTAGCCGGGATTGAACCCGTAATACTTAGTAGGCTATACAACATAGCTAGACAAAAGACAAAAGATCCATACTGGATAGCTAATCAAAACAAAAGATCTATACCGCCTGCTAGCTGGGAGTAACCCATAAAAACTTAGCAGGCTATATAGTATAGCTACAATATGGTAGAAAAGTAACCCTAAGCACTACTACCAGTATCCTCTAAGGTGTCATCGCGTGCTCCAGCCTCCAAAGCCTGAATACGCATGATATGCCTCGTCGTGCGATCATCCGCGTTCTAACGCTGCCACTCATGGCGACGCGCCTGAGTCTATAACACTATAAATCATGCCTCTAATGCCCTGCTGTAAGCCACAGACTTAGCCAAGGCCTGACGGTTCTCCATACTCTCTTGCTCGTAAGCAAGTCTCTCTCTCCTCAATACCTCAATCTCAGCTCTTACAACTGCACGATCCTTCTGGGTATCGTGATGACGTGAGTAAAACTCTGAACTCTCTCTACTGCGAACATCTACCTGGTAACTAACCCTCAGGTTGACCACCTCTAAGGCGACCATCATCCTCCTCTTAGTATCTCGGACCCTAATCTTCACAGTGTTTATAGACTCTGTTGACTTTCATGCTCGTCGTCTAACCTCGTATAAAACTCATCCTGTCCATGCCTAACCCTAAGTCTCAATTGCTGTTAATGTCGACCAACTCTGTGTCATGTTACTAACTAGTTCACCCTTTGCCAGGGTCGTCGACTATCTTTCCCATGAGTCGGTGATCCCATATCCAACCTCTTCTCTCCGGATCATGCCTGATCTCCCCATCCATAGTAGCTACAAAACCATAGTTCTGCCCTTTAAGACTCAGGGGCCGCTCCCCCCACCCCCCAAGCCGTCTTTATAGCATAAAGCAAGCAGTAGATGAGCCCTCTCTCTTTATTTATTTTTCCTTCTTTTATTACCTGTATCCAGGACCAAGAGCGATACTAACCTCTTTCGACGGTGGTAAGGTAACCCCAGGGTCTGTCCTCCCTATGACTATGCGGAGAGGGTAAGCGTAGCAACGGTGGTGATGAAGTAGGAACTGATGTGGGACCTTAAGGGCAATCGGTATCCCATATAATGGTGCATCTGGTCTTCTATGGTGGGGAGAGTATGAAGGTGGTGATTAATGGTAGAAGAATCGGAGGATGTAGATGCGGCCTTAGCTCTCTATACCGGATCATCGCAACCGATAGGCCCAATGAAAGAATGGGGATAGGAGGTGGTTCTGGTGTAACACAAGTGAGGGTGGTGATATGTTGGTTGGACGGATGAATGGTTATCTGGGGAAGTGGTGAAGACATGGGGAGAGTAGTGATGCATAGTGGGGTAGATTATAGCGAGAAGTCTGGCAACCTCCTGCATCAGACCATACATGGCTGTAGGTACTGGGATGCCTTGGATAGAAATCCTAGACTGTCACACGATATGCAGGGTTTGTGGTGGTGAGTTTGGCCGCAGACCTCATCTAGTCCTCGAACGGCTTTGTCTCCTCCGCAGATGGGGCCTGATCAGCAGCTGGTAAAGCAACAACTGTAGAGTCGGCAAGAGCTAGGTGCTCCTCCTCCTCAATCATTCAGCCTCGATGTCCACTGTCATCTTCCTCTGATGACCCCTCCTGTCATCTCCGTCCAATCTACCATCCATCAGCAAGTAATCGGACAGGATCCTCCTCGGGTCCTCATCGTCATCTCCTCCTAGTCCGCCTCAGGTATCAGACTCCGAGGGGAATAGTCAGGTGACTGAGCAGTGGGTGAGGCATCCTCAGCACCTGGCTGATCCTCAGCAATAATCTCATCATCAATATGCTCTGGGCCTGGAACATAGTCTGACGAAGGTGGTGCCTGCTCTGGTTCCTCAAGGCCAGGCACATAATCTGGAGAGGGTGGGGCCTGAGGAGGCGGGGGGTAAAACCCTCCATCGTACGGGTCCTCTTGCCATCTCAGGCAGCTCAAGATAATCGTGAATCATCGGATCTCGGTGATCTATGTCTGATAACTCCTTAAATGAGCTGGAAAACCTTAGTTGTATCGGTAATCCCCCGATGCACTCCGAATCAGACATAACTGAAATCTGAAAATTAAAATAGACTTATATTAGTATTGATTAAGAGACTCGTATAGTAATATACATTTTATAACATAATCATGTATATCAAATATGAATGCACTCTAGTCCAATCACAATAACTGCCCACACAAGTTAGTGTATGATAGGATGTTATGTCCTCGTGGTAATACCCCTTTGTATGAATTCGATGTTTGACAAACGGTTATAGTCCAGCAAAAACATTTTGACCAGGTTCCTTTATAACCTTTGGCTCTTGATAACAATCTGTAAAACCCTAAATCTGTGGTCGCAGCGGAATAAGGTCCTGGGGCGTGTTACTTCATTAGATCAATAACACAAGATGTATATAGAACTAAAAAAAAAAACACAAAAATATGACAAAAGTGTTTAAAACTAATAAATTGATATTAAACAAAGTATTTGTTACATATGCGAAGCTTTCACTTGGTTCCGCTTGTTCTAAATACCAAAGATTTTCTAGCCATACAATTTTACAAAATGTAATGCGACAAAATCTTTAATGCATGATATCCCAATCAAAACCACCAATGTATCACCTTTGCACCGTGCTCTACTGATCCCTGTAATACATTGCTTAAATGTCAACTAATAATGTTGGTGACTCATAGGTTGATAAAATTCATATATTGTAGGACCACAAGATTTCCTAAGTGTATGATAATGCAACAGATGCAGACATCATATAAATGTAATTACGTTGCCCTAAGCACGACATAAATGAATACCATATAAATGGCCTACATTTGCCCGTGATGATGTCTAACCTGCAACATCTATGTTGACATGGTATTACGTTCGTTTGCCCCAGTGATAGCTAATCACCCAACTGGGGATGTCTATCCCAATAGATTATGCATATCATTTCGAACGCCTTCTAATTCTTCTGCGCTCACAACCTGTAACTGACAGTTCATGATAATGGGCTCAAATAGGGTTATCGCAACTTAGGCAACACGTAATAATAATATGAAACTTAACCACTTGTGTTTATCTCTTATTTCTTTATTTGTTCTTACTTATTTATATTATTCATATTGTGCAAGTATTGAATTCACAAAAAGTCGAATCTAAGTTTTTATAAACAAACATAAACATTAATTAAAAAGCGGTAAAATATTCAACCCCCTTATAGTTTTCCACGGTGTATAAATTTTAAAAATAATTAGAAAATATATATTTTTTAAAAAACTAAATTTTGAGTTAATTACAAACGACCGTTATTATAAAGGACTAACGTTGCAAATGTTTGTTGATTAAATAGACTAACGTTGCTAATCCACGTCAGTTGTTACCTTCTAATGCAAGTTTCACTAGGTATAATGAGTGATTTAAAAGTTCATAATGCAAAATGACTTATCTGAGATAGTGCATAAAGTATTTTTAGCTTTTACTTTAATCTTTGTTTGATGTTTGAATATTAACTTCATCTTGTATCACTACTCTATATTGTTTGCATGCACTACGTTCATATTTTGCATCATGTCGATTTATTTCTTCAGTTATTCAGACACTCTTATTTTACTCAAATGCTATTCGAAAGCATATTAACATCACATTGTTAAAAGAATAACGATGACAATATATGTAGTATAAGTAATAGTATACACATGTGTCAAACCGTGTAATTCACATGAACATAATGAAATTTCAAATAGAGTATAAATACAAGAGTAACGACTAAACGGGCTTGGCCAATATAATTATGAGCATTGCCAAATCCTCTTATCAAATCAACCTACTTATCCTTCTACATATACAATCATATAATATATATTTTTTTCCACTTATTCTCTCTCCAAATCCAAACCGTCACCTGTCATGTGTCAGGATCCTGTGTGTAGGAAGATTTGTAGGAGGAATTAGCATTTTTGTATAATTATACAGGACTATAAATAATGATCCACGAATAGCATTCACAGTTGGAGCGAGAGAACACGGAATGCTCAAACCAGAGCAAAACTCATCAAATAGAGAAGAAGAAAGACCGTTAGTAAAGATATGAGTATATTGATAGCATGAAGAAACATGCAAAACGCGAACCTGTCCAACGATCACGAACGAAATGAATGTTAATGTCGACATGCTTCGTGCGCTAGTGCTGCACGAGATTAAAAGACAAATAGAGGGCATTGCCATTATTACAATAAACAACGGTAGCCGAGTGTAACAGAGAATGAAGCTCTAGAAAAAGATTTCGTAACCAGGAAGTCTCGACCACTGCATTCGCAACGCCACGATACTCAGCCTCGGCACTAGAGTGAGACAAAGTATATTGTCATTTAGATGACTAGGACAGTAAATTGTTGCTAAGGAAAACACAATTACTTAAAGTAGATCAGCGTGTAGCTGGGCACCTTGCCCAATCAGCATCTAAATAAGAAACCATGAAAGTAGACGAGGAGGAATAAAACTGAAGACCATAAATCAGAGTACTACGAACATAACATAAAAATCCTCAGAGCTGCAAGATGAGGCTCTCTAGGGTCATGCATAAAAAGGCAAACATGCTGAACCACATAAACCAAATTAGGTCTAGTGACAGTGAGATACTGCAAAGCTCCATTAAGACTCCTAAAGAGAGTCGGATCAGAAACCGGGGTACCATACGAAAGAGTGACAATTGCGCATACTAGAACGCTCAAGAACCTCCACTGCATATTGTTTTGGAAAAAAACATCCTCTGTTCGATGAGAGTGACATAGATGCCAAGGAAATAGTTCATTGAACCAAAATCTGTCATGAAAAACTCCGTATGTAAGGAAGTAATAATTCGTTGTAAAAATGTTGTAGAAGAGACATCCAAAAATATATCCTCGACATTAAGAAGTGAATAGGCAACATCCGATCCGAGATTATAAATGAACATAAAAGAATCACATATGTTGTGGCAAAACCCAATACGAGCAGCATAACTCGCAAATATATGAAACCAAGCACGGAGTGGGCTTATGGTTCATTAGAGTCTTAGGTCATTTATATTATAAATAGTCGATCAATAAAACATAATACCCACGAGGAATTCTATAACTTAACATCGTATCGGAGCGTGTCTGATCCTCAGACCTAGGTGGCTATGTTGAGTCTCCTCCACTAGGCCACCTCGTCAAACCATAGCCACCGTCGTTACCCCTTATCTCCATAAATAAATCGGCCAATAACTATAGTTGCTTACTTTTTGATAACTCACATAATGCTTAGAGTTAACGGACTCTGTGGCGTCATTCTCTTTGTTTTTCAATTCTGCACATAACCAACTTGAATCGCCTATATCGGTCGCCCGATGAGCCATCAGAATCCGACTGCATAAAAACACTTTAATTTTGTTCTTTTGTTGTTGCTGTATGATGAAAATTAATCTTCGCTTGTTTTCGAATATATCATCAACAAATTTGTTATTTTCTTTTGCTACTGCTTCTATGTTTTATTTGCCTTTGTTGCTTCTTGAAGAATTGCTTCCGCTTGCTGTCAAAATTGTCATCAACAAATTATTGATTTTGTTTCTTCTTGTTAGAAATCGAGAAAAGACTCGGTCACTACCAATATATTATAGAATAGCTCGTAGCGTAATATTTGGAAACTTACCAAGCTAACCGGGTCAACATAAGTCATCCTTATGTGTAACCGGCCCAAGCAAGGTATAAATACCCCTCTCCACACCTTGGAGAGGATTGGTTGTTCATTTGGTTCTTTCATATAATGCATTTTCCATTCCTTTCTCTCTCTAAGTGCTACAACCCACTTTCTTTCTCTAAAATTTCTTCTTGTTCATTTGTTAAGTGATATAATACTTCTACAATTGGTATCAGTCGCCATGGGGTGATATCGTGAGCTTGTGTGTGTTTATATCTTGTTTAGATCGTTGGTTTTAGTTATTTTTGGTTTCGTGTCTTACAAAATCAAAACCCGGATTTTTGTGTTTAAAAGTGTTAAAGTTTATGTTTTTAAGCAAGATCTAGGTCTAAGATAACTAGTTGTGCAAGAAAAAATCAAGGTAAAACGTTAAAAGGGTGTGTTTTTGGTGATTTTTATGGAAAAAGTACGTTTTTATTTGAAGCCTGCGAAATATGTATGAGTCTAGCGAAATGTATATGCAGGCGAAATATGTAGGCGTAATATGTATGTAGGCGATTTATGACAGGTTGGTTCCAAGCGATTTATGACATTTCTAGGAAACAAAACTCCGCTTAATTTTTCTTAGGTCAAGCGAAATATGTATCAGGCGAAATATGTATCAGGAGATTTATCTTGGTAGGCGATTTATGACAGGTTGTTAGTTCAAGCGAAATACGTTCTTGTGCAAAACGAAACTTTGTCTAATTTTTATAAACCAAACGAAACTTTACATTGCCATATTTCAAACGAAATATTTCAAGCGAAACATTACAACCGAAACATTACAATTTGTCATAATCAAGGCGAAACATTACAACTGTCAAAATCCAGGCGAAACATTACACTGTCACAAAAAGATTTTATTTTCTACGGTTTGTCTTACTTTGTAAAATCCCGCAAAATACTTGGATTTCTCGATTTTAGTAAAGATTTATAAAATCCCATGGACTATCAATCTTAATCACCGACAACAACAACCCTTAACACAATCATCCTTTATCACTGTTCGATCAATCTTTAATCATTTCACTTTTCAATTAGAACAAGATGATTACTTTAGCAGAACACATCATTGTTGCTGGAGCTGAGAACCATCCTCCAATGATTGAGAAATCAATGCATGATTCATGGGTAAGTCGTATACGTCTATTCATCAAAGGGAAGAAACATGGTAGGATGATGCTTGATTCAATCGATAATGGTCCATTGGTTTACCCAAGTGTTATAGAAAATTGGCAGACTAAACCTAAGAAATACTCCGAACTCACTAAAGCCCAATAACTTCAAGATGACTATGATATTCAAGCAACCAATATCATTTTTCACGGTGTTCCACCCGATGTGTATGCACTTGTTAACCATCAAGAGGCTGCTAAGGATATTTGGGATATAGTTAAGCTACTAATGAAAGGCGCTGAATTATCACACCAAGAACGTGAATGCAGATTGTATAACTTGTTTGATAAGTTTTCTTATGTTCAGGGTGAAACACTATATGAGTACTACTGGAGATTCTCTCAGCTGATCAATGACATGCATACTATTGGGATGACAATGCAACAAGTTTAAGTCAATACCAAGTTTTTGAATGCTCTTCCAACGAAATAGAGCAAGTTTGTAACTGATGTGAAGTTAGTTAAGAGTTTGTATACCACCAACTATGATCAGTTGTATGTATAACTTAGTCAACATGCACGACATGCTAATGAAGTTTGTATTACGCGTGAAAGATATCCGGATCCTCTTGCATTCGTAGCCAACTCTCCAACTCTATACAATCTATCTCAGTCACCACAATATTCAGGTTCTTTAATGTATCCACCTCCTCAACAATTCACACCAGTTTATGCAACACTCATTCATCATCACACTCTAGTCAATCCACAACAACATCCAGTTTCCCCTCCACCATTCATATCTCCTTTAGTGGCACAACAATCTCATGTTGAATTTCCCTAATTAGACTCCGGTCTCGCTGTTCCTATGTTTCAACAAGGAGAAGATCCGATTGAATGCATCAACAAAGCAATGGCATTTTTGTTTTCTATAGCATCATGGTTTCCACCATTAAA
>BQNB010008059.1:66528-91323 GCA_026074375.1 Tanacetum coccineum
GCGATCACGGACTTAACCGATTTTCAATTCACACTTCGTCGAGGGAAAACGACCCAGGAGGTTTTTGAGACAACTTTGGTTAGAAGTTTGTTTCTCGAACCCAACGGAAATACTATACTATACTATTATTGATATCTTCCTTATTATTACTTATTTTTTATATTATATATATATTATATGTAGTAATTTGGACGGATCAGGTAGCAATATCCTTCTTCATACATGGCCACCATATATATCTCTAAGGTCATAGTACGTCTTATTTGCTCCCGGATGTACCAAGTACCTCGATGCATGAGCCTCGTCCATAATTAATGTCCTTACATCACCTATTAATGGAACCCATATAAAATACATACCTCTATCTTCCTTCCTTTCCATTAGTTGGTCCAGGCCACGCAGCATTTCTGCCGTCGCGTTCTCTACCTTGGACGCCTCACCTGGAACAGCCAATATCTTGTCCTTAACACTTGACTAATAGTCATGGACATTGCACATACTCGTCTTGGTTTCACTCTCTCCTTTTTAAGGCATTAGATACTACGTTCGCCTGACCTGGGTGATTACGAATCTCACACTCATAGTCGTTGAATAACTCAATCCACCTCCTTTGACGCATATTCAACTCCTTCTGATCGAATATGTGTTGAAGACTCTTATGATCTGTATAGATGACACTCTTTGTTCCGTACAAGTAATGCCTCCAAGTCTTAAGAGCAAACACTACTACTCCCAATTCTAGGTCGTGTGTTGTATAATTCTTCTCATGGATTTTCAATTATCGTGATGCATAGGCAATTACTTGCCTCTTTGCATGAGTACACAACCTAATCCTTGATTTGACGCGTCACTATAAACTACAAAGTCTTCTGGTTCATCAGGCAATGAAAATATTGGTGTATTACACAAATTGTCCTTCAAAGTCTAAAAAGCTTCTTCTTGTTCCCTTCCCCACTCATACTTTCGATTCTTCTGCGTCAGTGAAGCAAGGGGTTTAGCAATCTTAGAAAAATTCGCGATAAAACGTCGATAGTAACCTGCCAATCCTAAGAATGATCATATCTCGGATGACGTCTTAGGTACTTTTTAATTCTTCATTTCTTCTATCTTACTAGAGTCCACGTGAATATCATTACTGTTAACCACGTGTCTGAGAAAACGCACTTCTTGTAGCTAGAATTCATACTTGGAAAACTAGGCAAACAACTTCTCCTTCTTCAGCAGCTGCAACACCAACTTCAAATGAACCTCGTGATCCTCTTTAGACTTTGTGTAGATCAAGATATCATCAATGAATACGATGACAAACTTATCTAAGTACGGTTTGCAAACCCGGTTCATTAAGTCCATGAAAACCGCTAGTGCATTGGTTAACCCAAAAGGCATAACCGTAAACTCAAAGTGTCCATATCGCGTCCTAAATGCCGTCTTGAGAATATCTTCTCCATGTACTCTTAACTGATGGTAACCGGAATGAATATCTATCTTAGAGAAATAACGCGAAACTTATAACTGGTCGAACAAGTCGTTGATCCTGGGGAGATTCTTGGTGGTCAGCTTATGCAACTCTCGATAGTCTATGCACATTCGAAATGAACCGTCCTTCTTTTTGAACAACACACGTGCTCCCCACGGAGAGTGGTCGATTAAAACGTATATCAATGAATTCTAAGGGTTGCGAACTATCGAATAGGGTAGCAAACGAATATCGAACCAAGGGCTAGAAAATATATAAGCGGTTTCACAGGTGCAAATAGATCCGAATCAAATGTCATAAGAATCCTTTAAAGAAAAGGATAGAGTATCTATACCGATAGAAAACGCAAACAAAAGAGTCAACAAAGCGTACCAAGCCAAAAGGAACACATATCTGATAACAATACGTTTCAAGATTAATAAATGAAAAAGATAGAATTCTTATACCAATAATTCGACTTTACTCGAAAGAACCAACTAAATACTATTTTTATAAAAATTCATTTTTGAAACAATAAAGACAGACGTTTAAATAAAAAAAAATTCATTTTAAATATATATAAAATATCATCTTAAATATAATCTTTTAAAAAAAATCATTTTAAACATGGTTTTCTAAAAAAATCAAGAGATAGTTATAAAAAAGTGTATGACATTTTACCAATATAAATCATTTTAAACCTACTTTTCATAAAATATAATTTATCAAAAGCAAACTTATAAAAAATGTAAAGATTATCTTAAACATAGTTTTGACACTCAACCAATATCACATTGTTTTCATAAAAATCATTGTAAACGTAGTTTTCATAAAAATAAAGAGACAGTCATATAAAAGCGCTTATCACAACGTATTCATAAAATCATTTCAAGAATAGTTTTCCCTAAACACCATCAAGATATACTTCAAAAGGATTTTCATAACTCGACATTAATATAAAATATGTTACTCAAACAAGGGACATCTAATACAAAAGGGATAATAAATTACCAGTAAAGACTTTAACTACAATTCTATTATATTTGAAAGCGAAAGGGAGTTACAAAGAACCATATAAGGGAGTCAGAATAACAGTGAAGCAAACACGCACAAGAGAAATTCATACAAAGACATTACAAACCAAAAGGGAAGAACATAAAGACCCATCCGTACTCACGATCAAAAGAACAACCATTGAAAAGCATCGATACTAACATGCTGCAACATGTTATGAAAACCAAAGGATATATAAAGAACGGAGTAATAATCTGCACTAATATGTTAGAAACAATTAGTGCTTAAAAGAAAATTTTGATATTCATACGAGTAATCAGTAGAATGAAAGAACCAATAAAACGTACCAATATCCAAAGAAGCAGATCCGAACAACCAATATTCATCAAGACGTTGAATAGAAAAGTTAGATCATCCATACCGACATGGTACAAACAAGGAATGCTAAAATGAGGGTTATATATCCGAGCAAATAATTGAGCAGACGAATAAACTCAAATATCGTAATAATAGTACTAACAGGTATCCAGGGTATCCGCAACCGTTAGATAGAAGGGAAACTTACTATCTACACAACTGAGCCTAACATAATCGCTCATTAGGTAAAAGAGGGATTCCATAACTATACAACCATCCTTATCGTGATCACACATATCACAACATATTACACTACCAGCTTACAAACAAACACTGATCAATGCAATCATGGTCACAAGTCTATGTGTGTGATGCCTTTATAATTATGTTGGCCAACATAATTATAATTGCATCTATTCACACGTATACTTACTTCCAAGACTACACATCTCAATTATAACGCACATATATTACGTAGCAAATCTTATACGACTAATATAACACAACCACAATGCTCCATCAAAGAAATACTTATTTATATAAAATTAAAATTGAAAACGAAAGAAAACAAAAGCCTCATAGTGCCCAAAAATACGAAATATCTGAAAGAAATCATCGATAATAGCAATATGTCGAGGTAAAAGACGAAATAAGCTTATGCTGGGCCTCGCTTGGGTTTGACTTTTGGGTTTGACTTTTCCTTCGCAAGAGTCACCCGACTCCGCGGGTCCATGCCTACTGCGAGCATTCGACAAGCGATCAACTACCCTATCTCCTTTAGTTCCATAAGAGGCTCCTTCTCAATTGGCTCCTCTTTTAGATCTCTATAACGTTTAAGTCCTATTGGGAAAATGGTTTCCCAACAAAACTTCTTATGCGTAAGGGAGACATAGCTATAAATAGTAAGGAATTAATATATACCATATTATATAATAGTAGACAAAATAGCTAAATAAAAGTTAGACAAAATAAGATAATAAAAGCTATATAATTAGGGGAAAGTATAATAGTTATAATACTAAACACTTAGGCCCTAATATGCATCTATATGAAGGACTCCTAGGTTATAGTCTAGGCTCAACCACCTACTTCTCTATAACCAATGGCTCTGATACCAATCTGTCACACCCCGCCAAGGCGGAAACACGAGGCGTAACTTCATGGATATCATCAACAACAATAACAATGGTGTTCAACCAATAGAGAATCACTATAATACTAACTAAATATAAAAGACACGATGTGTCATGACAATACCGAAAACAAAGGAACGACATCTTGTATTAATGAAAAGGGGTCTCATCAATACAAAGACAATGTCTTGCAAACCTATTAAAAACCAATAACATTCAAGAATTCATGCAAACAATTATGAAACGAAATCAAATGAGAACTTCCAATGCCATCCTAATGGTCTCTCTAGCCACTTTTATTAACTTCAACACCTTCATAACGCTCACCTGAAAATGATGCTTAAAACATCAACACAATGGTTGGTGAGAGTCATAGGTTTTACGACACCAATACAAGATTTAAATCAATTACTGTGATTATAAAAAAACAAAACATGGCAGGACAATTAAGCTGGCTATTATACATGCTAACATGCATTCAACTAACAATCACCATTGGGACGGAACGTGTCCCCCGATCCAAACCACAAAATTCGTCACATAGTCATGGAGAGGAACGATATCCCCAATCCCAGAATCTTGGTACCGTATCTATGCAAAATCATACCCACACGAAGTAGGCAAAACCTCATACCTACAAAGTAGGAGAAAACCAATCTCAAACTCTCAAACTAATCACAAGGAGACGATCATGCTCCATGTATGTCATACGACATGTAGCACATAAACATATAATAGCTACATAATAGTCCATGCATCAACTAAAACCACATAATCACAGTAATTAAAATATTTCAAAACATATTTTGCATCATTTCCATCCCAAGAAAAACATAGTAAAGTGGGACTATAAAATGGGACTATGAAACTCACCTGATTGCTCAGCTTACTTGATAAGATCTTGCACACAATCTAATCATAACAAAACACAAGTTACACTCGGTTAGGCTAAATGCCTAAGTCAATGTAATAATCATATGATGGACTTCTAAACTTTACACTAAGTTTATAATCCTTTATACACATCTCCCAAATCATTTTTATACCCTTTATGACCTTATTCATTAACTTCCACTTTCATAGTTTCTGGCTGAATTTTGTAGTCAGTTTATGACAACAAATAAAATACTTAAACATCTAATTGATGTTTCTCCTTACATTTCCTAGCTCCCCAATGAGTTGTGAGCTACTGTGATTTTTTAGAAAAAAATAATATTAAGTGGAACTATTTTATAAAAATTCATCTTTACAAAGTACTCAGATTCGGACCTGAACGCACACCAAAAAGTTTGACATCCTTAAAAATACTTAGAAAATGTTTAACGCTAGCCCTTTGAACTGGAGTTAATAGACACCTAAAATATGATCTCTGATTTTTGGTAACCCTAATTTGAATTTTAAGTAGGGGTTTTACTCCCCGAAATCAGACCCAAATCTGACCCTAACTTACTGCTTTGACAACTTTTCTACAAAATCATATAGACAACTTCCCGACGCGGTCAAATTCTATCGTGCCCGAACTTTTTGAAACTATCTCCTCTTGAACTTATCAATAGAAATAAGATTCATAAAGAAAAACATTACCATCATTGAGATAACATTCGAACAAGATGACTCAAAATTCTGCTCAACCCTAAATTCAATTCTATCCCGTTCTAACTCTAACCGAATACATCAAAACACATCTAATCTATCCCCAATCAATCCTAATTAGTATATATATATATATTATTTATATTTTTTATACATATATATATTTTTTATATTTTTTTATAAAAACCTTTATTTATTTTACCTTCAAAACCTTTTAAATTAAAACTAGATTAAATGACTATGAATAAATTTCATTTCTAATTTTATTTTACCAACTTAATAAAACTAAGTTCAAATTTCTATATTTTCTAAACTAAACTTTTAATTTTACTAACTACTAACACTTAAAGATATAAATACGTATACATATACATAAAATACGTACACACATAGAATTATACTATCATTTTCATTGTCACTAAAATGTGAACAAAATGAAATACCCATAACAACCATAACTTCAATCACAAGGAGACGATCACGCTCCATTGATTGGTAACCAAACTCACATAAGATCACATAAACACATAATTATTATAACACATAATGATGTTCAAGTCCATACTAACGGTTTGACTAACCTGCTCAAAGCATAGTTTTCACACTTGTGTAACTATTATTCTAGATGTATAAATTACTATATGGAGAGCTATCCCGGACTCTAGATTCGCTTGTTCCACTTTGCTAGATCCAGTTGAATGATAGGTCGCATACAAAAGCGCGTAAACAAGTATAAATTGATAAACATAAACAAGCACTCAACGATAAATCAAGAAATCGATATAAACAAATACCAAACATTCATATCTTCATAATAATGGCTAATACCCGAAGGTATTAGCCTTCAAACGTCATAATAAATACAAGAGTAATAATTTAGCCAAGGTAAACTAACCGAGTTAATGAAAGACCCGTTTTGATCTATATGATTTTAATGATTTGTCTATGGTCTTTATCGTCTGTGTCGAGAAATCCACTTTCGTAAATTGATAAACAAAATAGCGTGCGATTGCTTATATATAAGTTATCTAAATCATCGAGTGAACACTATTTGTCTAAGTCTGCTAAGTAAAGTCTTGATTAATTAAATAATTTGGTGAAACGCTTTCTGACGAGAAAACACTAATTATTGAGTTAAATCTATAAGGTCCTTAATCATTATCAATACTATAAATAATTTTCAACTATCCGAGTAGTCATCTTATTATACACTGGTAAATGACAAAAGTTATTTCACAAAAGATTGTTAAAGTCTATTTTCTTTCTGATTATTCGAATACTACTTAAATCCATGTAGACGACCTGGTCTTACCTAAAAAGATTATACTACATACGTGTGTTATATTTTTACCCGTGTGTTTCCCTATAATAAAATTGGTATTTTTGGTCATTATAAATTTAAAGCTTTTGAAACACATCAAAGTTTTTGGCGCCACTGCCGAGGATTTTTAAGTTGTACTGTAGTCAACTTTGGAAAATTACTTTAACTCCCCCTATTTTTCAAAAATCACCGTACAGTTTTCTAGCAAACTGACCCAAACAATTTCTCCTTTGGATGCATACACAT
The DNA here is from genome assembly GCA_026074375.1 of Tanacetum coccineum. Taxonomy (NCBI): domain Eukaryota; kingdom Viridiplantae; phylum Streptophyta; class Magnoliopsida; order Asterales; family Asteraceae; genus Tanacetum; species Tanacetum coccineum. The sequence goes on from BQNB010008059.1 coordinate 73,649, forward strand.
GCTTCTAATTCTAAACTTGTTGAACCATTACCCGAACCTGAACGTACTCTGAATCGATGACTTCATCGACGAAACAGAAGAGTTCCATACGATCAAAGAAGCAATCCACATCAACACCCGAGAATTTTCTATCCGCCAATTCTTAACATCCAATGGATGATGAACCCATATGGGCTGTCGACCGTGTTGTCGCTCTGACTCCCGGTTCCATAATCACTATTCCTGAAACCGCAAACGAATTTGCCATTAAAGGTAACCACTTGACTCTCGTCAAAGGAAACCAATTTGATGGTAGAACCAAAAACGATCCTCATAAACACATTCATGAATTCCTCGGAATCTGCAATATGTTTAAATACAAAGATACCGAGAATGAAGCTGTCTGCCTAATGATGTCTCCCCTATCACTCACTGGAGAAGCAAAAACATGGCTGGACGAACTCAATGAAGGAACTATCAAAACGTGGGATGAACTTCGAACTGCTTTCATCAGTCGATTCTTTCCCCTAGTTCTTTTCGACCGACTCCTCAGAGAAATCCGTGCTTTCTCTCAACATGAAAATGAATCTCTAACCGATGCTTGGCTTCGTATGAAGGAAATGCTCAGAAATGGCCATGGTCATAATCCGTCCAAAGGCAATATTATCAAAATCTTTTATCATGGCCTCAACAAAATAACCCAAGAAGTTCTAAATGCCGCAGCTGGTGGTATTTTCCTCTATAAAACACCAAATCAAGCTTACCAGCTTCTTAGAGATAAAGTCTTACTCAAGCTTGACTAGGCTAAAAATTAAAAAACCAAATCATCTCTTAAGAAAACCATTGCTTTCACCAATGAAGGTAATAGTAATTCCGATACTGACAAAATTATTGCCTGAATGGATGCCATGACCATAAAAATAAATGCTCAGTACAAAGAACTCCGATCTCGTGCTAAACAACCAATACCCGATCTTGACGATGATGACATACCCATTTCCCGTGAAGAAGAAGCTAAATTCATGCAAACTTTCCGTAAGACTCGTTTTTACAATGATTACCGCGATTGAGACTCGAATCGCGATAATTAGCGTTCAAGCGGACGGAATGATTACAACCGAGATAACTACCGATCCAACACTGATGATAAATCCTATGATCTTCAAAGACAATTCAACGATTTCATGAAATCTCAGTAATCAACCAACGCTTTTGTCAAAGAAACATTCATGGACCTCAAAACTCAACTCGAAACAGTAGCTAAAAATCATTAAGCTTCGATTTAAAGCCTCAAAACTAAGTTCGACAGACTCGCTGACAAGCAATCTGGTCGACCTTCTGGATCTCTTCCAAGCAATACTCAACCAAACCCACGAGGTAGCAACTCTAAAGTTTACCAACCACCGCAATCTCGTAATGAGCATGTGAATGCCGTATTCACAAGAAGTGGTAAATCCTATGATCCACCAGATAACCTGAATGATCAATAAAACAATTCTGAAAACCCTATCAACTTCGATAGCGATGATGAAGACGATGAACATACACCACAACCAAAAACTCAACCTCCGAAACTAGTCAAAGAAACACCGTTACCAAAACCATACAAACCAAAGATCCCATATCCTCAACGCCTTAGAAAAGAAAAAATGGAGGCCCAATACGAAAAATTCCTTGACATGCTTCCGAACTTGTCCCGAATCAACCACGTAACATCTTGTCGACGTTTTAGCCAGAATGCCTAACTATGGCAAATTTCTCAAATAACTAATAAGCAACAAGCATAAAATCAAACAAATTTCTGCCACTTTACTAAGCGATGAAAGTTTCGCCATTCTTCAAAATTAAGTTTCACCCAAACTTGGAGACCCTGAAAGTTTCCTTATTCCATGCAACTTTAATAAAACTTTCTCATGTAATGCGTTAAGCCGACCTTGGTCGCTAGCATAACTATGCCATATTTCCTTAGATGCGAAACTAAATGTTGAATAGCTGAAAATATGCTCGTTGAAGTTGGTAAATTCACCTTCCCTACCGATTTTGTTATTCTAAAAATGGAAGAAGATAGCAAAATTCCTCTCATCTTAAGACGACCCTTTCTTCACATTGCTGATGCAGTTATTCTAGTTAAACAGAAACAACTCAATCTTAGAGTTGGAACTGAATGAATGATCTTTAATATCGACTCTGTAATGAAACACTCTTATTCGAACGATGATACATGTTTCGGTATCGATGTTATCGATGAAATCTTAGAAGAAGATTTTGATTCTCTTCTTGACGAAGGAAGCAAAATCCTCCATTCCATCGAAGGAACTGTTCTTGAAGAAGAAATCTTTTCTGAATTCGATAAATTCATAGCAATAACTGCCGATGAAATCTATGGTTCTGAATCTGACACAAAAGAACCACCATTCGAGAAAATCACCATCAACACGGATTATAAAATCAAAAAGAGCAAAGGGGAGATGTGAAAATTAGTAAGTTTAAGAACGTAAAAAAAGAGTAATAGAAAAATAAAGATATAAACCATACGTTGAATAAAAAAAAACGAACGGGTAAGAAAGAAGGAGAGGGGGGTTTACAGGTGAGAACCTCCTTACCCAGGGGGCATCAGGGGCTGCGGCCGCCGGGTGGTGGCGTGAGATGTGGGGTGGAGCTGCGAGGGGCGCGGGGGGGGGGAGGGGTGCAGATGGAGGGAGGGGGAGTGGCCCCTCTGGCGGCGCGGCGTGTGGCCAAGGGTGGCGGACAGGGGTCGAGTGGCGGGGGCGGGCCCAACACACGACGCACCTCCCAACGGATCACAAAACACAACCTACATCCCCCGATATCAAAGAGGCAAAAGAGCTATAAAGAAGAACCCTCATTTCCTTCCTGAAATCATATCATCTCAACTTTCAACATCAAAACAAAAGCAAACTTGTATCTGTCCTTAAAAAACATAAGAAAGAATTTGCTTGGAAAACAACAGATATTCCTAGTATCTACCCATCATTCTGCAAGCACAAAATACAACTTCTAGATGACAAGAAACCAGTTGTCAGAGAAGGTTAAATCTAAACATGCAAGAAGTTATTAAGAAATAAATCGTGAAAATCTTGGATACTGGTATTATTTATCCAATTGCCTGATGAGTACCTATATGGGTATCTGACCTATTCACTGTGCAACAAAAGAAAGGCCATGAAATAACATGTCGTCACAAATGAAAATAATGAAATTGTCCCAACAAGAACTGTTACGGGTTGGCGAGTATGCATCGATTATTATAAACTCAATGAAGCAACTACAAAAGATCATTTTTCATTGCCGTTTATGGATCAAATGTTGGAAAGACTCGTAGGAAATAAATATTTCTGTTTCTTCGATGGTTTTGTTGGATATTTTCAAATTCCTATTGATCCTAATGATCAAGAAAAAAACAACATTCACATGTCCCTTTGGTACATACTCTTATAGGCGGATGCCTTTCGGATTATGTAATGCTCCAACTACATTTCAAAGTGTGATGTTAGCAAACATCATGACATGATTGAAGAATCCGTCGAAGTATTCATGGATGATTTCTTCGTCTTTGGAAACTCTTTCGACAAATGCCTAATTAATCTCGATAAAATGCTCTAGCTTTATAAAGATGCCCGTCTCGTCCTTAATTGGGAAAAATGTCACTTTATGGTCAAAGAAGGAATTGTGCTTGGACACAAGGCGTCTAGCGCAGGACTTGAAGTCGACAAAGCAAAAATTGACATAATCTTAAAACTTCTACCCCCTACTAACATCAAAGGTGCTAGGAGTTTTCTAAGACATCGTTTTATTTAAACGATGAATAAAAAAGATTTTCAAAAATTGCCCGACCTATAACTAAGCTGCTTGAAAAAGATACTCCATTCGAATTCAACGATGAATGTCAAAAAGCATTCAAATTATTAAAAGAGAAACTCACATGTGCTCCTGTGATCGTAAGCCCAAACTGGAATCTTCCGTTTCAACTTATGTGTGATGCAAGTGATTTCACAGTCGGAGCTGTCTTAGGTCAAAAAGATGGAGAAACTTTCACCCAATCTACTTCGCAAGCAAGACTCTCAATCCAGCTCAACAAAAATACACCGTAACCGAGAAAGAACTTATGGCTGTAGTTTTTGCATTCGAAAAATTTAGATCCTATCTTATACTATCAAAAACTATTGTTCACACTGATCACTCAGCTCTTAAACATCTAATTAAGAAACAAGACTCAAAAACCCGTCTTATTCGATGGATTTTACTTCTATAAGAATTCAACATAGAGATCAAAGATAAAAAAGGTACAAAAAATGTTGCTGCTGATCACTTATCTAGGATTGACAATAACGAGTCAAGTGATGACAGTGAGGTTGACGACAACTTTCCCGGAGAAACCCTTATGAAAATTAACACAAAAAATGAACCCATGTATTCGCAACTTTTGCAAACCAATTTGGTTGGAGATATTAAACCAAAGGAATGGACGTACCAACCAAAACATAATTCTTTTCTGACCTCACACCTACTTTTGGAGAACCCTATAATTTTCAAAGTAAAATCTGACGGATAAACAACACTCGTGTAATCCGGACCAGAAACACGAACCAATTATAGATCAAATGTCACCACGGACCATCCGGTGTGGACATTATGTACCAAAACGTAACGCTAAAAAGGTCCTTGATACAGGATTTTACTGGCCAAACAATCATAAAAAGCCATACTCTATTCGAAGCTTTTGCGAAGCATGCCAAAAGACTGGAAATATATCAAAACGTGATGAGATTCCATTAAACAACATTCAAGTATGTGAAATTTTCGATATTTAGGGTATTGACTTTATAGGGCCATTCCCAAAATCACATAAGTTTGAATACATTCTTGTTGCTGCCGACTACGTATCTAAATAGGATGAAGCTCAAGCTTTGCCAACCAATGATGCTCGAGTGGCTATTACCTTTCTAAAGAAACTAATCTACAATTTTGAAAATGCCCACAAGCTCCAATAAGCTACCCCGAGTATCAATTTCTGTAACATAATAAATGGAAAAGACTATGAAGAGAATGTAGTTAATCACGATTTCTCTACATCGTACCACCCTCAAACAAGTGGTCAAGTTAAGAATACAAACAGAGCCCTTAAAAGAATTATTGAAAAGACTGTTAAAGACAATCCCGCTGTTTGGTTAAGAAAACTTGATGACGCCCTATGGGCTTTTCGCACTGCTTACCAAACACCTACCGGTACCACACCTTACAAACTCATATATGGAAAGAACTGTCACCTGCCATTTGAAATTGAACACCGTGCATACTGGGCACTTAAGAATTGTAATCCAGATCTCATCGCTGCTTGTGAAAAACAAATGTTTTAGTTACACGAATTAGATGAACTTAGACATCAAGCCTATGAAAACTCTCGATTATACAAGGCAAGAACAAAAGTCTGGCATGATAGAAAACTAAGAATGAGAAAAGAATTCAAACATGGAAATAAGGTTCTGCTTTTTCACTCAAAGTATAAATTCAAACAGTCAAAACTCCGATCTTACTGGCTAGGACCATACGTAGTAAAACATCAATATCCATCCGGATATGTTGAATCATATGGAAAAGATGGAAAAACATTTATTGTTAATGGTCATCGACTCAAACTATCATAAAGAAGAAGATTATAATGACCAAAGGGAGGCAGTCACTCCCTTCTTTCCTAAAGAATGAATTCCAGAAGCAAGAGTCTAGCTAATGACACTCTTAAAAAAATTAAGTGCTCCTCGAGAGGCAACCCGTGCTTTACTTAAGTGTAGAGGAGTCCCTCATCCATTCTTCCATTCGTATCCTTTATTTATTTCTCCAAAAAAATATATTTTCTTTTTGTGTGTTTTTGTATATTTACTTTTATGCATGTAATATAGCTTAAAGATTGGAAAATTATAAAGTCTGCTCAAGGATAGCTCTCTCGCAGCTATATATCTCTTTGCCGTGCGTGAAAGTACGTTTTCCTTAATTTTCCCCCTATTCTATCTCTATTATCATTTCACATTAAGGCAATGTTCAACTAAGTAGGATGAGACTAAATAGGAAAAGTTAATCATATCCCTCCGTGTTTGCCCTGGCAAATTTTTTCTAATTATCACAAAATCTAAATAAATATGTTTTCAATATAAAAAATGTTCTTAATAAGGCAAGTCCAACCGGATTGACATTATAGCTAGCACAACCTAGTCCACTAAAATGTGAGAAATTTAGCCTTATAAATTCAGGTATCCACCTTTGGTATCTAAGATAATTGATGCCTTTAGCCTGTTCGAGTTAAGGTTTGAATGCAGTTGCAAGTGTCTCATCCGTCGTTACGGCTGTGTATTTGTAATTTGTCGCCTTTTCTGGAACAGTGGTATTGATTGATAATTATATTTGAGTGAGCCGGTAATTTAAAAGCTCTAGAACTTGTGCTTGATCATCATTTACTAGACTGAAGCCTGATTAATCATATGCCATTAATTCCGCAAGTTATTGTTCTTGTAAGCACTCCTTTTAGTGCTAAGTTGTTGAAATACCTAAGTGAAGAAGTTAAAGTTAAAAGATGAAGTTCTGTGCCAAGCCTTAGTTATTATTATGGTAAAAAAAGAAGAAAAATATATATAGTAGTTCAAAGAAATAAAGGCTTAAGTTCCGGCACATGAAGATTTGTATATGCTACTATCCAGCTTCAGTATCAAGTTCCGCCCTTCGGTCATGTTTATGTGTCAAGTACAAGCATATGGTAGCCGTCTAGATTATGTCTGTGCAATTAAGTGTCTTCACGGAAATATATAAACCCTATCTGAGTGGTTCGAGAGAATTACAAATCAAACACATTCCCCTGTGAGTTGCTATGATTGTAATGTTCAAAGCCTGAAAAATTATAGCCAACTCTTTAAAATTCTAAATTTTCTCCACGTCACGATAAATGATCTTAGTTTCTCGCTTTGATTGCTTAAGGGCAAGCAACAGCTAAGTGTGGAGGGATTTGATAACACCCAAATTATACATGTTTTTGGTGGCTTATTTATTCATTTCTTATCATTTCTTGTGAACTTTCGATACTTAATAGCATGAAGTAATTTGCAGGTTCATCTTTGAAAGACAACCCGAGCTTACATAGCAAAGATCAAGATACTATACACTTCAAAATCAGATGCAAGAAAAGTTAAAGTCTCCATGCTAAAAGTGCAAAATTGCCCGCACTTAGCAAATTGTATGAACTGTACTTTCCTCAAAAGTCAAAGAATTAAAAGAATTAGGCAAATAAACGCCTTAACTCCTAAGTATGGCGCACTTAAGAGCTTGTGCGACGCACTTCCTGATCTTGCACAAAGATAAATGAAGTCTTAAATACTACGCAAATAACAACCCCTAAGAACGCTGCACAAATACCTTTATGCGCCGCACTTCTTCAATAAACATTAAATTACCAACACATTTAATCACCAAGTACGCCGCACAATTTATCTTCTGCGCCGCACTTCTCCCCTGAAATCAGCATATAAATAGAGCCACAAATTCTCACACATATCATCATTCCTTCATAATCATCAACTCCTACAATAATCTCATCCATTCCTTCCCAGTCATTCTCCAAGCATAAACACCACGCCTTTTGAAGAATCAAGATCAAACGATCAAGAACAAAGAAGAACACCATCCTAGTTTATTACAATAATGAAGTTTCTTATTGAATCAAGTTATGTTATGAACTACATAGCCATGAGAGGATAAATCTCTCATGACTACTCAGTGAAGTTATGATAATGAATAAGTGTTTGGTATGATTGTGATCTCTTTAATCTTAAGCTTATGTTGCACCCCTATTATATCCTATCTTATCGGTTTTGCTTATCAACTTAGATTATATAATCATATCGGTATAGGTCGAAAGACCCGTTATAATCTATATGGTTTTAAAGATTTGTCTATGGTCTTTATCATCTGTGTATTGAAGAAATCCACTTTCGTAAATTGATGATACAAAAAACAGGCTTTGATATAATAAGTCATTTAGTCCTATCCTTTTGTTTCAGATACAATGTTAAATATGGATATAGATCAAAAGTCATTTCATAGTTTAATGATTTTGTTTCTCGCATTTGTATTGATCTAGATTACCAAATGTAAAAAGAATCATCTTAAGTACACTTTGGGTGTGGCCACACAAACATCTGATCAACCCAACGAGGAGCCTAGTAAGTATCTAACTCCCAAACACATAGAGGAACAAATTATATTTTGACTACAAGTATCCGTCATGTATTTCAAAAACATTTCTGAAAGTAGTCCTTATAACTACCTTTTGACAGTACAACGGTGGACTAAAATCAAGAAATGCCATCCATACATGCAAAACTTGCTTAGAACTCAAGTATGAGGATAAACAAACTTTCACCATGTGTGTAATGAACCTAATGATGCCGGTCCATAAAGTGATTAACATAGGTGGGGTATCCGATATTCAACCTCGTTGAATAACATGTAAAGTTGGCAAAATCATCTTTACATATTCTTTAGAATATAACCAAACACTCATATTTGTCTTATCTTAGCAATATTCCCATATTGTTAACTAACAATGGACATAGTTTAGAATAAATAAATTTATTCATGGATTTAAACATGTAAATATAGAACACAGTAGTATAAATGAAAATGATCATACCACGTATGTTAATGAATTATTTAATACAACTACTTACACTTCCATTATCCAAATACCAAATAAGATCAATGCATGACGATCCTAGATAAATGTCTTATCTACAACAATCACAATTAGTGATAAGGCATAGGTTCCATGAACAAATCAACTAGGTTATGATCTTGTAGGACTTTGAGAATACTTATTTCAAAAATTTTACAAATAGTGTAGTTCTTTGAATAATATGATGATTGTTAGTTTGTAAGTTTGCACTCACTTATAAGTATTACTTATATGAGTCTTGTCACATTACTTTCCATAAGATGTATGACATATGCCAAACATCCTAACAGAGACAGTCATCTCAACAATTTTCCAAACTGCAAAGCATTCTTATGTAGGTGATTTGACAATTAAATAACATATTATTAATAATTAAATGCAGCAGATAAATCACCAATCAACAGATCCATGGAGTCATATGATCAATCATAATAAAATAACAAGATTAATACCTTTGTAGCGTGATCGGTAGAATCAAATGGTAACCTTTACCTTAACACGAAACACCCAATGAAACCAAGTGATCAAAGGAGATCACCTCTATGATGTATCCACACTACACTTCCTTGTATACCAATTGATGCTAGTCTTAACCCCGTAACCTAGTAAAAGACCTTGAATGAACTAGATTCAAAAGTTGGATCAAGAAATACAAAAACTCTATGTTTTTATTTTTGTTTGTGTTGTGTGATATAGAGAGAAAAGAGGGAGGATAAGTTTTAATTTTGTCAATCAAAATAAATAAGATGTTATCTCTTATTCATTTACCAAAATTAACTTGATCTTATCCCTCCTTTTTCTTCCATATGACCGGCCACCCTTTATGGGTTTAGTGGGTTTTCCTAAACTTTCCAAGTCCAATAAATTAAGTACACTACTTAGTTATTAGAAGCCCTGTATTGATCCCGAGTTACGTAGGTTATTTATATACCGTAAATACAATAAATACGATATATAAAATGGTACCTTAGTGTATATGTGTGTGACCTCATAGGCTCACATGTGTGCAGCCGTATAATTATTTATTATGACATGTGCATACTCCAACAGCTCCCACTTGCGTACGTCATAGTAATCAAGTAATTATACAAGAAAATGTTAGCGTCTAGCAACACGCCAATGCCCCCAGAAACATATGAGGATAGTTTCTTAAATATATCTTTATAAATGGTTTAGATATCAAACATCCTTTTGTTATAGATACTATGTTGAACATTTTGACATGGATCCGCTAAAGCTTGAGGCTTGGCTATGCCGCTACGCCACGCTTCACACTATTTATAACCTTGAATTTAGTACACTATTTATTTACTAGAAGCCCAATATTGATCCCGGATTACGTAGGTTATTTATATATCGTAAATACAATAAATACGACATATAAAATGGTACCTTAGTGTATATGTGTGTGACCATATAGGCACACACTTGTCTAGCCATATATTTAGTTATTATGACAGTGCATACATCCAACAACTCACACTTTGTGCGGCTCGTCATATAATCTAGCTAATATAAAAGCAAATGTTAGCGTCTAGCAACACGCCAATACATCAAAGACATATGAGGATAGTTTCTTAAACATCTCATTTAAATAGTTTAGATATTAATCATCATTTGTTATAGATACTATGTTGAACATCTGACATGGATCATAAGTTATTCTTATGTTTAACAATTCTGTTTCTTGATATAGACATTTAACTTTATTACCAAATCAATTAAGTATCATCTTAATTATATTTGGGTGCGGCCACACATACATCTATTCAAATAATCGTGGGGCCCAGGTAGTATACATTTCGCACATAAACATGTGGAGTAACAAATCTGTTTTTGACTGGATCGTGTACGTTTTCGTGTTTCAAATCCCTCATGAAAATGGCTCCTTATAAGCCGCCTTCATCAGTGTCAGCGGTGAACCATATCAAAGATTGACAATCCACACACACAAATCTACTTTCTCTCCATTGTTTTGGTTGTGTGTCATAACCTCTTGATGTGAGTCACTTATTGACGACGATCCATGTGTGAATGCACGTGGTTGGGTCTGTCAATGTGCATCCAATGTACTAATTTGTGTTTGGAGGTATCATTACTTTTATTTCTTACATAGATGTTTAGTACCTAATTCCGCATTTTCTTAATTCTTGATCGATCCAAGTATAATTAACTGACAATGGTCGATTTTGAAAAATTAAGTAGGCTGGTGATGGTTTTCTTGCTTTGTTTGGTACTCATAATTTTTATAGATGGGATTAACACTTTCAACTAGTGCTATTTCAGACTTCATTTAGGTATGTAATCTGTTTTTTCGCACATGGTGTCTTTTTAGTAATTAATGTTCTTCTTAACTACTGCTGTCTAAGTTCTCAATGCTCCCTTGCAAGCTCAATTGTTTGGTGCAAGGCTTTGGTTTTGTATGAGGGATCAACTAAGTTGTTTCGTTTGAACTTTGAGAATTCGAATATCACCCTTCTGGAATAACTTCGAGAAATTAAGTAATATTTTCTTTCGAAAATGTTTGGCACCTTTTGAACGCAGCCAGGTTGTCTGCTATAGTATGGGACACGTGTTGTCACGTCTATATCCCATAGGTTTATAATAGCTCTAGGGACAACACCAACACCTATAAATGAATTTACCGTATACAAATACGCTTCATAGACAGCTATGAATTCGGCTTTCCATTAGAGACATTGCGATAGTGCTTTGTTAGAACTTTTCCAAATCAACAGAGCCTCGTTCATCCAAAAGCCAAACGTTTTGAGGATGAGGTCATTGATCAGTCTACCAACTTAAGCATCGATGTAGCAAAGAACTCCAAGCTCAGTTGTGGAATTACCACCATTAAAACAAGATAACATATCTTTTAGTATTTATTAGATATTTTAGTATGTCTTTATAACTGTCCAGTGACTTTCACCTGGATTGTGTTGGGTATCTACTCGTTGAGGTTTGAGTGAACACTACATCAGGTCTAGTGCACTCACATCGTACATGATTGGACTACTGACGAAGCATAATGGTACTCCTTTCATTAGCTTTCACCTCAGACGGTGTGGGAGGGACCTGGAGATTTTTCAAGTCTACTTTAGGTTGCATTGGAATTGTTCCAGTTTGGATGTATCCACTTGAACTGTTTCAGATTTTGTCTATGTATGGGCATTTGGCTTTAAATCCGATCAATCCGCATTGATCTTATTGTTAGGATTAAAGAAAAAGACTCGGTAACCCCATGTATTTCTATTTAGCATAGTCGTAGTGGGTACAATAAATCGTTTTGATGATTTATGGTTGTTTGGGCAAGGTTACTTTACCCATATAAGCCACACTATAGCCATTTTATGGTCGCAATGTAAAGTACAATTTTTAAACCCTCCCAGGGTAACGCTGGTTTGGAGTGGTGTTGGAAGAGAAAGTGAAATGATTTTACAACATTCTTTTTGTGTGTTTTCTTCTTCCATTCTTCTCTTACTTCAGTCTTATTTTTGTCTTTGCTGAAATTGAGGATCCTACAATTGGGATGAATTCTACCATAAGTAGTATCTGGTAGGATTAGTGATAGTGGTTTCCTTTGATTTTGACGCCTTATATCAGCGCTTCGAACTTTTCTAGGTCTCACTCCGTATCGGTTGTGAGCGGTTTTAGTGTTGCATTGAGGGGTTCGTGTTTGTGCTTATAATAGACATCGGAATTTTTTATCCATCTTATTTTATTTCTGTTCGAATTTTTTTCTTGCCGTTAATTTGTTTTGAAATTCCACAACTTCTTTAATTGGTCACGGATTAATTTTTTTTTGCTTTATTTTTATTTCATCTTCGTGAAGTATATTGTGTTTAAACGTATCTTAGTTTAAAACTGTTTAATTTGAATTTGTTCTTATAATTTATCTCGTGGTGTATTGGGCTTATACTCCTTGTTACCAATTTGCATATGGGTCAAACAGTAATGAACATATGAAAGTTTTCTTTTGGTCTAAATCTTATATGCGCTTATTTTAAATTTCTCGTGGCTGTTTTATTTGAATCATGTCCCACTTTTTGATGTTTCTTGGCATTTCTTTTCAAGAAAATAAAAATCATGGTTTTTTTTGTGGTCTTAACTCTGTTTCGTCTATACAAAAGCTTCAACCTTTCAAAACCAACTTTTCAAGCGGCTTATTAGTATAACGTTCTTTGCTTTTCAAATTTTTTCCAAGCTTTTTGGTTTGCTTATTATTTGTGGTCCACACCGGTTGAAAGCCAGGAAACATAGATCCACATTTTTAGCTCTTGTACGACAAGGACGTTTTGTTTGTATTGCAACGAGACAAAACCACAAAAAGTGTTTGCGTTTTAAGTTGTTTCTTGCTTGCGTTTTGCTACATTCTTGATCTTTCGTTATGGTGAAGATAAGTTGCGTTTTGTTTGTTTAAGGTCAGTATTAGTAGAGTGGACAAGGACTTGTGTCCACATTTTGTTTGTAGTCCACAGAAACAAAAAATAGTAATGGCGACTGGTTTTGATTTTTCTCTTGCGTTTTGTCTTCTACAACAACGATACACTTGCGTTTTGCAAGAGATTGAAGACCCATTTGCAAGAAATTAAAACGTCACTCTATCCAAAAATTTTAAACCTTGCGTTTTGCACAAAATCTTGTTGTTGCGTTTGTTTTAGAAAATCTTGCGTTTTGCTTGTGATTAATGTTTGCGTTTTGTCGGTGATCTTGCGTTTTGCTCATTGCGGTTCTGTCTAGTACATTCTATGTGGTTTGTCTAACTCAATTTGTGCTCCATTCGTGTTGTTTTGGGTGTTTACCGTTTCGTGTGCGTTTCAACCGAAGGTGCACGTGATGACTATACCATTGCGATCGTAATCCGTTTTCGATCGACGTGGTATATTTATTTTACACCGACGATAACCGTACGCGTTCAAAAGATCAAATAATACAAATGTTACATTTTATAACATTTATCGAATGAGGGACATAGTTACTGTAGGGAGAGGAGTTTTTCATTATACCCAAAATTTAATGTTTAAAATTATGGTCCTAGAATTTCGGAATGTTTCACATCTTTCACTTGTTTCATAAGAGGGTTCTTAATTTTGTTTGAAAGGTTAAATGAAAAGGTTTAAATGGTTTTGTTTCTGAAAGGGTTTATATTTAAAGTTTCATTATAGATTTAAAAGGTTCAAGGTATATATTAATTTACTTTTTCAACCCTTCATTAGCAAATAACTTCACCTTTAGTCCTATATTAATAAAAAGTTCAATTTTAATCCTTAAACTTTATAAAAAGTTCTATTTTCACGGTTTCTTTTGATTTAGTAAAATCCCACAAAATTTTACGTGTTTTATCGGTTGAATCAAGACCTTGTAAAATCCGTTGACTAGATTTCATTTCAAAAAAAACAATATCACTTAATCTACTTAAGTTCCTTAATTTAATCTCACACAGCGAATTTCAATGGAATCTTCAAATTCAAATTCAAAAGAGAGGGGACGCAACGTCTCGTAAAACAAAGGCACTCCATGCATGGCTTGGTTTTGAGAGCTGAAACCATCTTCATCGATCTCTTATACTCAACAGTTCACCTTATGCTGTTGATGCATTTAAACCAGCATTTCACTCATTCTTCGGTGAAGAGCATCAGACTTTCAGATTGAAGATGTTCCATAATCTGGATCAAATAAGGCTACAACTTGAAAGAGATAATCTTCTTGAGGTTAATCCAAGGACTTACCTTGAAGCACTCCGAACATAATTCAAGGACTTTTTTGCATCAAAAAGGGTAAATTCATTGGAACATCTAGATCAATGTTGGCAAAAAGATTTCAAAGAATACAGTCCTGTTGAAACTGATAAGCTTACAGACTGTATTTACTTGATGATCTGGATAACTTGAAGCAGTCATTATAGAGATGTAACTTATACATCGCTAGATTACAGCTACAGTACAGATGTTGTTCAGATAAATCCGGTTTCAAGCAGTGGGTGTGTGTGCTTGATTGTCTCGAAAGAGAGTTAGGACTAGAGTTAGGGGGGAAAAAAAACAACAATGCACTCAAGCAATTCATATGAATGAAACTCAGTGTACAACGCATGAGGATTTTGGTCACTGAGAGTACAACATTGGAGGTTAATTTAAACATAGACGTTAAAGCATTGGATGCTGGGTCGGTTATTACAGAAAACAGCAGGACTAAGTCAGGTAAGCATGATACAAGCAGCAGTTCAAAGACTTATATCACACATGCTGTGGATGCATATATCAGACCAGTAAATGACCAAGTGCCATTTGCTGAGGTACAATTGACTGCTTACCATATTGTCCTTGCTATGTTGAACAACAGCATACTGAGAATATGTAACAGTTATGGACTAATATTCTGTTGAAAGGTTTTATAGCAATACCACTCCGGACTCAAAAAATATATGTCATACGGGGAGGGAGATTGACCAGGATGACTTAAACAATATCAAGCAAAAAGTCCTTTGCCTATAAGATGAGTTTCTCAAATAGAATGTTCATGGTTGAAAAAAGAAGTTTAGAGAATGAACTTTTCAAACAGATTTTTATCAACTTGAAAAATTATTGTATGTCACTTGAAATTTCAATGCAACAAAATAGAAGAAATTTTTCCAAAGTTACAAAACCATGATAAAAAACCTGGTATGTCCTGAGTTTTAGTGAATTTTTTGAGATAAATGATTTGTGAAAAGCTCAAAACTAAGGCAAAACACACTAATATTTGCAACTTGAGGAATCAATTAAAAAGTGTGAAGGATGCAAGTAATTGTAGCCCAAGGTTAACATTGACATTGATGATTTGAAAAACAATAAACATTGAATTGAGAAAGTAGTGTGGAAATTACTTGCTGAGATTTGAGAAGTTAAATAGGCTAATATGAGCATTTAAACACCGAATTACAAAGTCTTTTTCGATTTCTATCAAAAAGACACACGAATTCAGTCGAAAGATAATAATGACTCACTTGATTGCTCAAGTAATATAGTTTTAAGACTGTGAATTGCTGATTGAAAGGCTCAGATTCAGGAAAAGGTTTTTGCGAATGCAGCATGAAAGAGATGTAAAAGGATAATAGCAGTGGTTTTCTAAGTTTGCAAAACCATCAATCTTGGGGGAAACCGGTTTTACAACCACACAGAAACCAATCAGTTGTTTAGACAACCGAATGCATTTAAATCTGACGAACTAACTTTTCCTAAACCACGGTTTTGCTCCAAGTTGATGTGAATAACGTTTTGTCAAAAACCAGTAATCTCATTAATTTGCTAAAGTTCGATGAACATGTGCTTGCAAAACCTATACGGTGATAGAACCTGGCTCATCTAGGAATAGTCAAGAAGAATCGTATGGTTCAAATGATATTGTTCATAATCACTATCTAGAGGAAGCTAGGAAAAAGTCACAGAAAAGAAATAGGATTTCAAATCCTAATGTGATGCAATACTATAGTTTACAAAACACTACTAATGGTTAGCAACCATATCCTAGGAGAACAATCAATTATCTAGGCGTTTGCATGTATCTTATGAGTTTGTTGTGAAATGTCAAATAGTATGTGCTAGTAGATCACTTCTAGGAATTTCCTAAATCTTTTTGAACTCCAAAACACTATTGTTGTGCTCAACCTGTTACTTAAATGTGTCTATAATGCAAATCATGATAATTGTATTACAAAACTTCTGGATAGAGGGACATTCTACATGCTAAAGGTTCAATCAGATATGGGACTAGAAACAACAGCATAAACCGTTGTACCAAAGAGTATACTCAGAAACCTGGTAGGCAGGCATTGCTATAGTCAAAGTTTTCTAACCAAGAAGGTCTTCCGCTGTGCATGAGAAACCAAACGAATTCTAAGACTTCTTGTCTGTTTAGGTGAATAGAACCGTACGGGTAGAATTTTCAAGTTTGTGAGTCTTTGGTGGATACTACTGGAAAGTTTTCACGATAACACAACCAATGTTGACAGTGAAACTTCAAATGGTTCAAATGGATGATATCAATGGAAGGATCTTCGAAACTCTACTTCAACGAATATTCTTCAACAATCGTTCACGACTTCCCCGGCAACGGCGCCAAAATTTGGTGTAGTCAAATTTATATACTTATATAGTATTAATCTCGTAAGAATTCTTTCCAAAATACTTCTCAACCAAGAGAAATATAAGGTAAAAATCTCACTAAAGAAAACACAATTTGTATATTTTTATCCGGGAAGTACTTTTCCTCGGGTCGTGTCCCAACGAAATCGTGAATTGAGAATTTAAGAATAATTCGGATTCGAGTTTAGAATAGTAAAGGATTTTTTTAATGATTGATTACACTACAAAATTTAGTAGCACAAACTAAAAACAATGAAATAGCACGAAATTTAAATGCACTAAACGTAATAAACGCGAGCTAAAACTGAAATTTAAAATCTAAGGCACAACTTTTAACAAATTTTATACCTAAAAATCACAAATTTAAAATGAAAATTTTAGGAAAAAGAATTAGAATTTTTTAACTATTTTTGAATTTTTTATGAATTTCTAAAGATTAATGATTTAATCAAAAATAAACTTTTTCTAAAAATTAACACTAAAATTTTTCTTTTATTTTTCAAAAATACTAGATTTAAAAAGAAAATTATTGCAAAAAGAATTTTAATTTTTCAACTATTTTTCTATTTTTTATGATTTTTCTAAGAAAAAGGAATTAACTAAAATCTATTTTAATTTCTAGAAAATACAAATTTAACTGGAAAAATATGGAAAAATGATTTTTAACAACTACAAAGGTGCAGAAGATTAATGGATAGAAAAGCCCTAATTTTTATCAAACAATTAAACACTAATTTGATTTATTAAAACTTTTAACCTAATTTCTTAAAACTAAAATCTAAAATATAAAACTATTTTATTATTATAAGAAAGACAGGGTAGGAAATGTAAGAAAAGAAAGT
>BQNB010008060.1:0-53162 GCA_026074375.1 Tanacetum coccineum
AACTAAGCTGAAACGTTTAGGAAATAAGCTAGAAAGCCAAGGGAAGCCTAGGAGGGTGTATCGGGTCCCAATAGCTTAAAATAAGCTATTGGGCTTACGAGCCCAATAAGCTCAAAATAAGCTATAATAAGCTGCCCAAACTTGTTTACAGCTTATCAGGCCCCACTAAGCTTATTGAAGAACCTTAGACTTATTAAAACCATAACGGACTATTAAAATGCTAAACGGACCTTAACGGGCCCAATAAGGCCCGTTAAGCCGAAAATAAGCTCGAGGAGCTTATTTAAAAGCCGAAACAGCTTTTATCACTTAATTGAACTTAACAAAAAGAAATGCCACTTGTTGAGTTTTATTTGGAGCTAATATGCTATTTTCGCAAGTTGAGGGACTAAAAGTGTACAATTCGAAACTTAAAGGATTAATTTTGTCACTTTTGAAATTGTGATAACTCTAGGGACTGTTTTGAACTTTCTGAACACATAGGGACTAAAGTGTAACTATAAAGACCTAAATTACAATTTTGTAAACTTAAAGGACTACTTATGTAATTAATGAAACTTGGGGGTTTAAAATGTAAATAAAGTATACTAATAAACCCAGGGGCTGTTTTGTATTTATAAGAAACCTAAGGGTGTATTTGTGAACAAAAGTGAATTAACGAAACACTTAACATAATGGTCGAACCTTAAGATATTCGGACATTAAACGGGTTTAATTAACGACGAAATAAATAAGTATATTTATTAACGATGATTTCACGTTTCTCGAGAACCATCGAAATTATGAATCCAATAATCATGTGCACCACCACACAAGTGATAACGGTATATATAAACTTAAAATGGAATTTAGTTTATACAATGAGTCGTTAGCTTAAATGTGTAAACTAAGACTTGACCGTACTTACTTAGGTACTTGACGGTGTGATCCACTGCTTACTTGGATATTTATTATCATTCGGAGAACTACCTGCTAAGGTGAGTTCATAGCCCCATGTTTTACAATTATTTAAATGATTTACATCCTTGGGGTGAGAACATGCTTTGTTTTACAAATTGGACGCAAGTGTACATTTTATACAATGATTATGTGTTTGCCTAAGTAGCGATAACCCACTGAGCCTTTTATCATGAATTGTCAATTACTGGATTGTAAGCGCGAATGTTATGAGTAGATCTATTTATGATTGACATCCCCGTTCTGGTGACTAGCTATCACCAGGAACGAACGTTATAACATGTCAGATTTGGGATGTTTCGGGTTAGAACATCATTCATGGGCATTATTGGCAATTTATTGCATTCATACATGTCGAGCTTCAGTGTCATGAGCTTAGGAAAACGTGACCACTTTTTATGATGTTTGCATGTGTTGCTAAATCATACACTTGGAAATCTTGCGGTCCTACTATTGATTTACATAAACCTATGAATTCACCAACATTATGTTGACGTTTTTAAGCATGTTTTTCAGGTCAATAAGGCACGAGGTGCGATGATACATTGGAAGTCAATAATTGAAGAGTCAACACTTAAGATTTGGGGTCTTATTTCATTTTGAGAAAATTGTTATAAACCGAAACCTTTATTTATATTGTTGAACAATTTGAAGCCATGGGCTCATGTAACAAACAAGTATTTTGTTAATCCAATGTATCTTTATTTTTCAAACGACACGTTTAGTAGTCGTTCTCAGAATCTTGTGCTATTGATCCATAAATGTAACGCCCTCGGATATTCAACATTCCGCTGCGTGCTCAGATTTGAGGGTGTTACAGATTGGTATCAGAGCCAAGGTTATAGAGAACCAGGTCAAAGGTTTTGTCTGGACTATAACCATTTTTCAAAACTGTTTTCACAAATGGGATTTGCGAGGGACATACATGCATTACTTGTTTACATCTAGCGCATATATGCTTACATGACATGCATTGCTTTAGCATTAGTAGGGTACTAAGTGCTTACATAATTAATATACGTGTATATAAATGATATTACGTATATTACTATAAGAGCTTTATTATTAAAGCCTTACAAACAATTCATATCGATCTTTCCTATAAGTAATACTTATATAAGTTATTTTGCTTTTTGCAGTAATCATGTCTTCTGCGACATCTGCTGTTACCTACACTTCCGTCTACACCGACTCTGAGCCCGGCAGAGCCTTCTGGGGAGCCGATGATGAGGAGGTATCTGAGGGAGGCATTCCACGGGTCATCGTACTAGGATACGACGGACTCCCGTAACGAGCCATTACCCCACCATCACCTGGAATCAACCAGGCCAAGGATCACAACACCAGCCAGTTCCTCCAGGACTAGGTATGGTGTGAGCCCTCATGGATCGTACAGGCACATGATCCTGACTACGTGCCAGAGCCTATATACCCTGAGTATATACCATTGGAGGATGACCATGAGTTTCCGGCTGAGGAGCAGCCATTACCTCCTGTTGATTCACCTACTGCTGAGAATCACCACTGATTGTTACTGATCGGAACCCGAGAGGCTCTAGAGGAGTACGAGGATGATGAGATAGAGGATGGTCCGGTTGACTATCCTATGGACGGGGAAGATGATGGAGATGATGATGACGACGATTCATCTAGGGATGACGCCAATGATGAGGATGAGGACGAGGAGGATGAGGAGCACTTAGATCCGGCTGACTCTACTACCGTTATACCTGTTGATGAGCCTGTTTTCCCACCTGAGGGAACAGAGCATGTTATACCACCACCCCCACTTGACACAACTATGGGGCAGAGATTACCGTCCGACACAAGACTTCCGATATCCTACCACCAAGCAGAGGTTTGAGAGAGCTTCGACCATGACTACCCATCACCATCACCACCTATCTCAGCTATCACGACCCTCCGGCCAAGGGGAGCGCCTTGTTAGGTGCACGGCCCCACATGCACATTCACCACCTTTACCACCATCATCTGGGTGTCTAACCTAAATCCAGACACTCAGGATAGCATCCACTCAGGCTCTCATTGATGCAGTTACTGCCGCATTACCACCACCTCCACTACCACCATCTCTACACATACCACCACCTGTTGACCGTAGGGATGATATTCCCGAGTCCGAGCAGCCTCCCCGCAAGAGGTTGTATTTGTCCACTATAGACTCCAGGTATGAGGTCGGAGAGAGTTCTACGTGGCTAGACCCAGAGTCGAGGGATAGATTTTATGGATTTGTATAGCACGGTAGATGCTGAGATAGGCGACGAGGATTAGAGATGTTGGGTACGGATTAGGGAATACTTTGTAAGTCCGGCGGAGGCAGTTCCAGAGATAGCACCTATGACCGTGGGAGAGGTCAACACTAGGGTCATAGAGCTTGCTGAGCTCCATGAGCGGGATACACATGACTTGTATGCTCTACTAGAGGATGCTCAGGATAGTAGGTCTCGTATATCACAGCGAGTCGAGTCATGGACTCCAGCGCGGTCGATTTAACATGATGGCTGGATAGATGACTGCCAGGAGACAATATGGACTGGTGGAGGAGGAAGGCCTATGCTTCTCGAGAGGCTTGGGCTCATTCGATAGGATTGAGTCAGGCGACTCATCAGGAGCTTCAGACCCATCGTGATCATGTGTATGCACATGAGACCTATCTCCAAGCACACCAGACACAACTATAGCTGCAGAGTACTCTCATTCAGACACACCATCAAGGTACACAGACTCGCCTTCAGATGCAGGCAGGCTGAGTATAACAGCGCTTCGGAGACCTGATCGTTAGGCGTCAGGACCAGATGGAGAGACTCTCCCGAGTCATCAAGGATATGAGGCGAGAGATGAGCTGACATGCAGACTGAGTTGGTTAGCAGCTAATTAGCGAGAATACCGTATAGGAGAGCTAGACAGCCAGGACCAGAGGCTAGGATTCCAGATCAACTAGGGATGCATCTAGAGATGCTGACAGAGGGTACACATCTATTGATATATAGTTATAGTGATCGTTGCTAGGACAAAGTGTAGCGAGGGCAATGCTAAGTATGTAGGGTTTCCCCGCAGGGATGCCATAGCCTTATGAGTACTTGTGATTGGTATTAAGTTACACCAACAAACTAGGAGTTCATGTGGTAAGAGGATTGGTACAAAGTTGTGGATAGATGAGGAAGGGAATGTGGGATATGGTGTGTAACTGTTATGTTAGCTGGATATATCGCGCCGGGTCTCTGGGGTGTTGGAGTTAACGGTCATCTAGAGCGAATTATGATATGTCTGCCATAAAACCTCGGATGTAGAGTTGAGTGATATCATTTATGGAGTGTGATCTACGGACGAGCGAGCAAGGTGCACGCGGGGGGGTACGGGGCGAGCTGAGAGAAGGCGGACCTGTAGACAAGAACCCCTCTGTGTATTGATAGACGGGCCAGCTGTGGGAACACCAAGACTCACCCTGACTCATAGCCAGAATCCATTCCATCTACATAGGGAATGCGAGGGGCCGCAGTAGGTGCACTTGTTTATGCGGAAACTCGCGAGCAGGGTGGGGGGGATGGAAGTGCCGGACAAGTTTTCGTGCACGGGGAACTACCTCATGGAGGTGAAAGCGGATGTTAGGGCGGGACGAGAGCGTACGCGGCCGCTTAGGGGTGAGATTATTAAAAGAGAGCGCTGACGGTTGGGAGCGCATTAGCAGATGGTGGCAACCGAAGTGGTGGTGAACTTCAAGGTGTGTCACTATATGACGAGGGGGCGGGTGTAGCAGATAGAGAAGGGACATCGTGTGTATAGAGGGGTAGGGGTCGAAGTGTTGTGATGAAGAGGGCGTCAAACGCATTTATTTGTGAGTAAAGATTGTGTCGCGGGGTTTACTGAATATTCAGAGTTGGTTATGGAGAGCTAGGATGAATAGTGACGTGCCAGATGTCGCGAAGGTGACACACACAAGGTTTCTGTGCGCGAGCCTGTCGCCTTAGTTCGGGGATTGTGTGATATCTGAACCGTTGAGACTTTTGGTGGAATGGTCAGGGGGGGACGAGCGAGTGACTGCAAGCCCTCCTTAAGTCACTATCAGCATAGCAATGACTTGGAAGTATCTCAAGAAAAAGATAACGGACAAGTATTGTCCGCAGGGTGAAATCAAGAAATTAGAAATTGAGCTGTGGAACCTAAAGGTCAAGGGAAACGATGTTCCAGCATACACTGAACGTTTCCAAGAGTTAACCCTGATATGTACCAAGTTTGTTGCCAATGAAACCGAGAAGGTTGACAAGTACATCAGTGGACTTCCTGACAACATTTATGGGAACGTCAAGTCTGCCAGACCCAAGACGTTGGATGAGACTATTGAGTTGGCCAAAAATGAAACTGGATTGGATCAGAAAACTCACCACCTACGCGGAAAGGCAATCTGACAACAAGAGGAAGGCTGATGATTCATCCAGAAACAACCATGGTCACCAACAACAACCCTTCAAGAGGCAGAATGTCGCCAAGGTCTACAATATGGGGACAGGCGAAAGGAAGCCTTATGGGGGATCTTTGCCCAAGTGCACCAAGTGCCATCTCCACCACAATGGCCCGTGCACCCAGAGGTGCCACAAGTGCAACAAAATAGGGCACTTTGCTCGCGATTGCAGAAATACTAGGTAAAAACAAATGTTGCTACCACTCAAAGGGCAATGGGCAGGCTCCAAAGGAAATGGTTGTTTTTGAGTGTGGAGCACCAGGACCCAACTTCACGAGAGATTGTCCGAAGCTAAAGAATAAAGATGGAGGAAATAGGAATGCACAAGGTTGGGTTTATGCAGTTGGGAATTTAGAAAAGAGGGGAAATACACCGGGAAACCTTGATGCCAATGTCGTCACGGGTAACGTTTCCACTTTAAATACCACATATGCCTCGTATCTTATTCGAGCACTAGGTCGCCGATAGGAGTTATATAATCCATCTGCATTTAGTTCCTTGATAAACAATCGCCCCAAACTTCTTAGAAAAATTGCTATGATGTGCGAATTAGCAGATGGGAATTAGTCGAAGATAGACCACAATTATACGAGGTTTTTACCTTTAAATTTCTTATGCAGTCCTTTCAAAATGATCTAATGCCTGTGGAACTGGTATTTCGATGTCATTAGCGTATGGACTGGTTAAGAAGATGTCACGGCCGTGATCGTGTGGCGATGAGAAACTTGTTCAAAATCCCTACGAGGAATGAAACTTGACATTTCGTGGCAATGAAAGTAGCAAACGGGAGAGAATCCCCCGTTGACAGTTATCTCATGTTTCAAAAGCTCAAGAGTAAAATGCCCAAGATGTCAGGTCCTTTTTATGCACAGATATCCGCAAAGAAAGAGGAAGACAATCGAAAGAAAACAGATGACGGACGTACCAATCGTCCAGATTTTCCTGAAGTAATATCCCGAGGACTTTCCAGACTTCCTCCAGCTCGAACTAGGGAATTCTTAAATCGACTTAATCCCGCAGAGCCGCACACCCGTAGCTGGGCAACCGAATCGATTGGCCCATCCGAAATGAAGGAATTATCAGAACAATTACAAGAAATTCTGACAAGAGGATTCAAAAGGCCAAGATCCTCACCTCTCGGGGAGCTCCCGGTCTTATTTGATCAAAAAGAAGGACGGGTCATATTCAGGATGTCATCGACTACCGTAGTTAAATAAACTGACAGTAAAGAATCGTTATCCACGTTCCGAGGATCGACGATTTGTAGAGAGTGCTCAACTCAGATCCAGCAAGATAGTATTCGAAGCATATTTCTGAGATCAGGATATCACCAGCTTATATGTACGGAGAGCGAAACATTCTAAAGACGACCAATTTCAAACCCGTATGGCATGTACGAGGTCCATGATTATGGCCATTCGGACTGACAAACCACCTGCGGTATCCATGGACCCTCATGAAACCGAGTGTGCACACCTTACTTGGATAAGTTCTTAATTGTCCGTCATCGAATGCATACTATTTTATACAAAAGACGAAAGAGAGCAGAAGAACACTTAAAGCAATTTTGGAATTCTTAAGAAAAGAATTGTATGCAAAGTTTCAAAATTGAATTTTGATTCCGAAGGTACAATTTCTCGTCATGTCATAATATAGAGGCATACATGTGGACTCCAGTCCACAAGATAGAGTCTATCAAAATTGGGCATGCTCCCAAGACACCACAGGAGAGCCGCCAATTTTTAGGTCTTGCTGGTTACTATCGAAGTTGTTCATTGAAGGATTTTCGAAGATTGCTAAGTCAATGACGAAACTTACTCAGAAAGGAATCAAGTTCGACTGGGGAGAACAGGAAGAGAACGTTTTCATTATAAAGCAGAAGCTGTGCAGTGCAGCCAATCTGGCTTTACCTGAGGGGAGCGAAGATTTGTGTCTTCTGTGGATGCGTCACACAAGGGTTTAGGTGTTGTGGCGAGATAGCAGAGAGAGAAAGTGATTGCCTAAGCTTCTCGACAACAAAAATTCACCGAGAAAGAACTACACCACTCATGATTTTAGAACTTGGGGTCGGTAGTGTTTGCCCTAAAGATATGGAGACCACAATCTATACGAACCAATGCACTCGTGTTCATCAACCATAAAGAGCTACAACCATTCTCGATCGAGAAGGAGCTTAACAGGAGGCAACGCGTGTCTAGAATTACAAGTTGGACTACGATCGTGAATATTCGTTATCACCAGGAAAGCAAACTCTGGGCCGATGCGCTAGCCGTAAAGAAAGAACGGATTAACCACTTGCGGGTTCGAGCCTTAGTTATGACAATTGGTTTGGATCTCCCCAAACGAATATTAGAAGCTCAGATCGAAGCCCAGAAACCAGAGAATCTCGTAAATGAAGATGTAGGCGGCATAATCCGAAGGGATATACCCAAGGAGAGATTGGAACCGCGTGCCGATGGAACACTATGTTACACAACGGAGTAGGATACCTTGCTATGGAGATTAAGATCCGTGATTATGCAGACATCCCACAAGTCAAAATATTCTATCCATCCCGTTCCGAAAAGATGTACCAAATGTAAAAAATTATATTGGTGCCAAACATGAAGGGCTGGCATCGCCACATATTAGCAAATGCCTGACAAGTGCAAGGGTCAAGGCCGAACTCAAAAGCCACAGGGAAGTTTCTAATACAACCGGAAATACCCGAGTGGAAGTGGGATAATATCACGATGGATTTTATCACCAAACCGCTCCGTAGGTCTATCACAGGTTTTCGACACCATCTGGGTGATTGTGATCGACTGATACAAAATTCGGCTCATTCTTGCCAATAAGGAGAAATGATCCATTGGACAAATGGCAAGGTGTACCTGAACAAGGGGGGGGGGGGGGGGGGGGGAGGAATACGTTGGCAAGACAAATAACGGGATACCTGCGTAAAGTATTCTGTGATCGGACGGAAGATTCACTTCAAATTTTTGGAATCATTTCAGAAAGCTTTGGAACAGATATTAGCATAGCACTGCTACATCTGGGAAACTGACGCAGAAGCGAAAGAACCATTCAAACTCTCGAGGACATGCTACGTGCTTGCGTGATCGATTTTGGCAAAGGCTGGGTCAAGCATTTTCCATTGGCCGAGTTTTCATACAACAACAGTTATCACGTTAGCATAAAGGCCGCCCCTTATGAGGCAACTGTATGGGTACCGAAAATGTCGATCACCAGTGTGCTAGGGTCCGAAGTTGGGGAAGCCCAACTGACTGGCCAAAATTAATCCAAGAAACAACGGAAAAGATCGTCCGATCAAGCAAAGGCTGCAAGCTGCAATCAGTATCGACAAAAAGAGCTCCGCTGATCGAAAACAAAAGCCGATGGAGATTCAGATTGGAGACAAGAGTTATGCTCAGGTCTCGCCCGTGGAAAGGGGTCGAACGGGTTCGGTAAAGCGGAGCAAAGCTGAACCCGAGATTATGTCGGGTATCCTTTCAAGGTGTTAGCAAAAGTTGGGAAAGTTGCCTACAGGCTGGAACTTCCTCAAGAGTTTTATCAGGAGTTATACCATACCTACCATGAGTCCCTAATCTGAAGAAATGTTTACGCTTAAGAACCATTAGTCCATGCCTGTTAGAAAGTCTCTCATGTTGACGATAAGCTCCATTTTGTGGAAGAGCTCGTTGAAATCATGGAATGGGAGATCAAACCGATTGGAAGCGAAGCCGGATACCATTGGTTAAGGTTTGCTGAGACTCTAGGCGGGGCCCCCGAGTGTCACCGGGAACGTGAAGATTCGTTCAAACAGAAATACCCACAACTCTTCATAAACCGGGCTTCGTCATCCACTACAAGGTCTTAAGCTTTGAGGACAAAACTCTTTTAAAAACGGGTGAGAACCTGTAACATTCACATTTCGTGTCATTGTAACGACTCAACTAATGATTCCTATTTATTTAGTCCGATAACGGCGTTTACTCTTAACTTTACTTCTAAGCTAAATCGCGTAGACAAAAAAAATAATCAATGAATGTAAACGGTCATCAAATAAATTAAGGTTTACATCAACCAAGTAAAAATAATTATTAAGAAGATAATTTATGTACTATTGCGTATTTAGTTTCTACTTGGTCACAGTAAAAGGGTACGTTTCGCGATAAAATACATTTGGAACACACCCCGGAAATACTTAAGACTTACCTAGACTTTGAAACCAATACTCGCACTTTTCAATCACCCGTAAACACCAAATTTTTGTTATAATTATTTTTTGTGTAAAAGTCAATAGGCCGAATAAAATTTGTTTAGCACCAAAAACAAATCGCCCATGTTGGGATTTCTAGCTACCAAAATCAAACTAAGGATCCTTAAAGTACTAGTACTAATCCTAGGTAATAAATTAGTGTCATATGTGTCTCCTAAAGGGCTAATACACAAATGGATCAATGACTGCTTGGCTCCTTGCCTTGGTTAACCGCTGGGCATAATCATGTATATGCAACAAATCTTTGAGATTTCCTAACTAACTCAATCTGGTACATTCATCAAGTCATTAAGAAAGTACTTCGGGTGGTTTTAGCCCTAAAACCCATTATGAGTAACTATGAAAACAAAAACCACCTCATGGAGCTCGTTTGTAGTTAAGCATCTGATTGACCAAGAGGAGTTAAACTAGCCTATTGCCTATAAAACTAACACAAACTCCACGCATATTACACTCTTAAAAAACACAAACACCTTGACCATAAACACATATATCTCTACCTTTGTTTCGCTACTTATTTCGTCCCAAACAACAAACGAACACACTCACTTACTTCATTCAAACCAACAAATCTCCACAAGGGTTATTCGAGCTAAGGTTAGGAAATTACAAAGGCTTTGAAGCCAAGGGTTAGTTGTTTCGATCGTATACGCGTTTGGAGTAGCACTCTACACTCCAAAGCTCGTAAATTCAAACACAGGACTCTTAGTAAGTCGTATATCTCGAACTATGGGCAATTGTAGTTATACGTGTCTTTCTTGTATTTTAGGTATATGTCCGCGTATGGACATATATATGCCGCACTATAGAGAAACTTCACAACATGCTAAATAAAGTAACAATGCGTGTTTCCACAAATGACATTGTCGATATGACTAGTTCTTTGTGATATGTATAACGCTTGCAAGGGACCTAAGTAACGTGACCTAGTAACAACAAGGATTGAAAACCATTTAAATATAAGAAAACCCCACGTAAACTTTCCGATTGTATGATAAAATAAGGTGCTTGGAAAATACATATACGACTCTAAATGAATCACTTGCATGTATGAGAACCCGACGCGTACACAGTTAAATACACAAGACCTTCTGTCACTAGGGCGTTCGAGACTTATGTCAGTAACTAAAGAGACACTATGAAGTCGCGTTGGACTTGCGTAAACCTATAAGTGCTCACGTGGTTTGGCCGAAAAGCTATGTCCGAACCCCTCAGACCAACAGTAGAGACCGACGCTTATCCTTAACTCAATACAAGCTATTAAGGAATTAGGGACTTAGTATTCGTGGTTTATAAGCATACAAAGAAAGAAAATCTTAACGGGCCAAGATCGAGCCATTTTATACTAAACGGGCCAATAAAGATCACCTATAGCGGGCCCACGCTTATTAATAAGCTCACCTACACGTAATAAGAGACCTACATGCTTATTGACCCTCATGGACCTTAACACGCCTTAGAAAAGCTAGCCGAACCCTAAATGGGCTTAACGGCCCATTACCGTGTCTAACGAAGGCCTATAAGCCACAAATAAGCTTTGGCGGCTTATTTGTGAGCTTAGACAGCTTATAGGAATTGTAATAAGCCTAGACAAGCTAACGGACCCGAAAGAATTAAGCCCGAACCCTTAAAACCCTTATCGGGCCTTAACAGGCCCAAGCCGGCCCAATAAGAGTGCTTATTAGCTTATTTTGAATAAGCTGAAAAAGAAAACAGATTATGTGGGCTTAATATAAATTGAAAATGAACTAGTAAAGCCTATAAACCCTAAAGGGTGTTTGTCGAGTGAACTATTGGGCTTTCGGGCCCAATAAGCTCAAAATAAGCTACAATAAGCTCCCCGAGCTTATTTACAGCTTATCAGGCCCCACTGAGCTTATTGAGAAACCTTAGACTTGTTAAAACTATAACGGACCTTTAAAACGCTAAACGGACCTTAACGGGCCCAATAAGGCCCGTTAAGCCAAAAATAAGCTCGATGAGCTTATTTAAAAGCCGAAACAACTTTTATAACTTAATTGAACTTAACAAAAAGAAATGCCACTTGTTGAGTTTTATTTGGAGCTAAAATGCAATTTTTGCAAATTGAGGGACTATAAATGTACAATTCGAAACTTAAGGGAGTAAATTGTCGTTTTCGAATTTTGATAACTCTAGGGACTGTTTTGTCAATTCTGAAAACTTAGGGGCTGTCTTAAACTTATAAGGACCAAAAATGTAAACTTGTAAAGTTTAGGGACTAAAAGTGAAATTGATGAAACTTGGGGGTTTTAAATGTAAATAAAGGATATTTATAAACCCAGGGGCTGTTTTGTATTTATAAGAAACTAAGGGTATATTTGTGAAACAAAGTGTAACAAATATAAACACTATAACGAAGCGGGTCAAATAAATAAGAGATTCGGACATTAAACGGGTTTAATTTAACAAGCTTAATAAATAAGTAAATTGCATTAACAATGATTTCGCGTTTTCTCGAGAAAGCATAGATATTGTAAATACAGTATAAAATAACCATAGTGCACCACCACACAAGAGATAACATAATATAAAACTTGAAGTAGAATTTAGTTTATACAAATGAGCCTTTATATGGGCTTATGTAACAAACAAGTATTTTGTTAATCCAATGTATCTTTTTCAAATGACACGTTTAGTAGTCGTTCTCAGATTTTGTGCTATTGATCCAATAATGTAACGCCCTCGGATATTCAAACATTCCGCTGCGTGCTCAGATTTGAGGGTGTTACCGTTTTCCTAAAAAGAAACTATAAGTTGTATTAGCAAACTGTTCACTAATAGCACGAATAGACTCCAAAGGTATAGCCACATCAGCCCCATTCCCTACGTGTAATGAGAGTGCGAAAATTCACACTTTTTCTACTTTTTTGGGTAAAGGGTTTCCCTGGTAAGTTTTATTACACCAAAAAACAGTTAACTACAAAGGATGAGGGTGAGTCTCACATCTTTGCCCGTTACATAGGCAAAACTACTTCCTTAAAGGAAGGTACACAAAGTGATTAGACTATAAAAGAAACTAGAATAACTATTTCTTCTTACGACCTCGATCTTTGATATCCAAAT
Source organism: Tanacetum coccineum (assembly GCA_026074375.1). NCBI lineage: Eukaryota > Viridiplantae > Streptophyta > Magnoliopsida > Asterales > Asteraceae > Tanacetum > Tanacetum coccineum. The sequence continues at coordinate 12,783 of BQNB010008060.1, forward strand.
TATCACAAATGTCTTGAATCTTGTCAGGAATATCTTGGCTTCATACATATCATCGTCGTATGGGATGAAATCATAGTCACCATTCACATAACATTCCTTCCACTGTTCCAACAGACTATTTGTTCCATAGACAACCTTCTTTGAAGCCAGAAAATTTGCCATATCGTTATCAACTGATGCAACTTCATTCTCACTATCATGATCACCCAAAGAATCAACCTTTGTCAAAGGTTTACCCTCATCATCCACAAGGATAACCTTCCCATCAATAATAAGTCTTTCTATTTTATCAATTTTTCAGCAATAGGGGTAGTACTAGTACTACTAGATTCCATATTCCATAACGAGGATCCACTAGAATTGGCCTTTTTACTAGCCAGATTTGAAGTCCCACCATTTGTACCCAAATCAACATCATTTTCAACCGAATTAAGCACATCAAATGGGTTTGAATTACTAACCTCAATTGTAGGCTCTGCATCTTTTTTCTTAGTACTGCTAGTGTCGACATTGTTCTTTTTAGAAACCTGTCTATACACTTGTTTGACTGGTTTAAATCCCACTTTAGCACCAACTGGAACACCTCTAGGAGTTTGACTAGTCTTCTTTATGTGCTTAACCACATCCGAGTCTATATTCTTAGGTAACTCATCCTAAACATGACCATAAAACGTACAACACGCACACTTGGGGAGTTTCCATTCATACTCAACATGAACAATACACGTATAGAACCCCTCCCCAACAAGTTTAGGCATAGCCACCACAATAATATCTTTCAACTCTACATCATCTCGAACTTCAATCAATGCTCTAGCACAGCTTGACCTACCCCATGATTAGATGCACATGTCACATGTATAAGAGTCAAGCATCAAAGGAGTACCAAGCTTAGTATCAATGACACTCAAACCATCCTCACTAAATGCAGTCATAGGGACACCATAGAATTTAACCTAAACTGGAACATTACCCACATCTCCATTCAATAAGTTCACATCCGGATTCCACTTTTTCAGAATAAGCGGATTATTACGAATAAACCATGGACCATTTTTAGGCATTGCATCTAAACCATCCATAGAGCTAAACTTGAAAGAGAATATCCTGGTAGACGAGTTAAGCATTGATTTTACTAGTCCATATTCACCCCAAGTGTTCCTAACATAGTTAGTAACAACGGGGTAAGCTACACGTGTTAGCTTATATCTTTCACATCAAACACACGAAACTAATATGAAAATCTAGAGAGAGAAAGAGAAGTTAGAGAGAGAAAGTAAATGAAAGAATAATGGATGATTACTTAGAAGAAATGGTAACCAATACCCTCCTAACATGTTAGGAGGGTAGTATTTATAGTATAAGAGACATGGATCCTTATTTGGATTATTTGGACCACATTGGGCCGAACTAATGGGCTTTAGCCCCACACGAAGGCTCAATTAGCTTAAATGTAATTCCCGTAAACTACGTTTTCCTATACAAGGCTCGAGAATATATAATGACCATCACTTTACTAAAACCGAGGCTAACAATCTCCCTATAAAGGGTGGTCATTACACTTATGACTTGACTTCTTGTGACGTCTTGAATCTTAGATCCTTGTGTTCTTAGGAATTCTTTTAAAGTTCCTTTTGCATGCTTGTGATCTTGGATCTTGATCTTTGACTTGATATCTTTGTCTTAATCTTGATATCTTGGTCTTTAGCCTTGACTTTATACTTGACTTTGAGATCTTTAAATCTTTATCCTGGAATCTTATGACATCTTGCGATCTTGTGTCTCTACCCACATGCTCATTATCTTGAAAGCTTGCTAACAATCTCCCTCAACATTGATATTTTACTTGATCTGCTTGCCATATTATCATTGATGTTCTTAGAGGAAGTTCTTATATACTAGAGCTCGCAGAAGACTTTGACATATGTACTTGAGCTTTCATTATGTATTTATCTTTGTCGATTAATCATGAAGCATGATGGAATGAATCTACTCGACTGGACTAGATGTTGCTGCTACCCGTCGGGAAAACCTGCAGGTATAGGTTAGGGAATAAACAAACATATAGGACGAAATGTCTTTGTCTCTTTGGTCAAATACATACAATAACCACGGTTCCTCGTTAATCAGTATAAATACAACCTATGATCAGGTAGAATTCAAAAGAATCTCCTTGACAGGGTTTCGCAGCTGCACTAGCCGTTCTCGTTACTAAAACATCTTAAAGCAGACAACATGGTAAGAGTGAATCAGATAGTTACTATCTTTCTGATTGAGTCATCAATTCATTTACTGGACTGAAATTGATATCCAGTTAACACAAGCTTGATTCATATAGAATCTCGTAAGTCACCTACCATAGAGCTGTTTGATGTTGACTCTGGAAAGATTTCCATCATCACTGTGAATACTAAAGAGTATTACTCTGATGTTCTAGCAAATACGACAAGGATAATGCGTGTGACTCTTGTACAAGTTGTGTTCTTAATGATGAACAAGAATTGTATATTAGAATTTGTGTCCTAATGAGATTTTTGGTTGATCTCGTTAGCTCTAGACTCTATAAGTGCGCTTTTGTTATTTGGTAATCGGAGGCTGGAGCGGACTACCACCTTTTCAATATTAACGATCTTAGAATAAGAAAGCCGATAGAAGCGTGTTGTTCTCTGTGAGAAGTGAAACAAACTTCTTTTGAGGGAAGCCTAAGTAGCTGGGATGGATTGTGCATTGTATCACTAGGTCCATGATGACTTGTTTTCAATACCATAATCATCTTTGTGATAACCGATAGATTATGCATTGACCCGGTCTCTGCCTAAGATTGTATGGAGGGCTTCTTTCTTTACACCCTTTATCCTTACAATTCTTTTTCATTCTTTAACCCCTTCAATGTTATTCCAACGCGTCTTCATTATCACCAAGTTGGTTTTGTTCCGGTGATAACTCATGCCTTGGATAACATTCTTCCCAATCTCACTTTTCTCCTTTTTTCAATCATACCTAAGGACTTCTATTCTATCTAATGGAGTGTCCATGGGTAGATCCCTTCGGTTCTGGCTAGATCATGGAACAAAATACCTATTCTTAACCGCCTTATAACACCGTAAGAAACAATAGTTGGTCGGTCTTTGGTATGTCCCTAGTAGCCTAAAAAATCAGTCAACATGTTTGAGAAATCATTTATTACACATTGAGAGTTTTATATATCACAAAAAAGCTCTCCCTACACATATGCATCATATTATGGAAGAGTTTCGCACATGCAAGGACAGGAACGCACTTATATTTAAAAGATCTTATCCATTATTAAGCCGTATTGATCATATTTTAATCACTATTCTCCCTGTTAAAAATTGCATATGTGGTGACAATTTTTGACTTACCAAGTGAATTAAAATACAAGTTAATGTATGTTGATCCACTTGTAACTAACTAATCAATGGGAGAACAGAGTAGCATGTCGAATGAACTATCTGAAACAAATTTTCAAATTTATTGCTCCCCTTTAAAAATAGATTATAGTGAAAAGTTGGAGTGAGAGTGTGTTAAGCATGCTATTTTGAAAGGTTTTGAAAATTTCTTTATGAAAATATCTTGAAATGTTGTGCTCAATAAGAAAATAATTTGAGATGTATCCTATTTAATATAATTTCCTTACTCTTCTTGAGCATTCAAAACTTTGAATGTTTATATGACTTTGCTCAAGACCGAGAAGATATGATCTTCCCGTTGTTTAGGATAAATGTGCATAACTGAACATTTTCCTTTCTTTGGAGTCCGAGTCCTAAGCTGACATTTACTTAGAAGTCGTAGAGAAAATTTAAAGAGACATGTTTTGAAAACTTTTTGAAACTCTTGCTCGGACTTTATTTATACACCCGTGTCAATATTAATCAATATTTCTAGGTGCGTAAATATTATCGATTTACGAGAGACACGTCGAAAAAGATTATTTTTGGTATTTTTGAATTTTTTTTATTTTGTATTTTGATTTTATGGGTTTTATAATTTTATATTTTGTTTTCTGATAAATATTACATTTGAAATATTTTAGATACACAATGAAGTTACGGGAACATGTGTCCTAAAAGCATATAAAACTTGCGTTTTTTTAAAAAGCTCCTCAAAAAATTGATCCACTTATAAAGAATGATTCGAATTTTGAAACTGATATGAGAAGGGAGTGTTGAACACATAATTTGGAAAGATTTTGAAAATCCTTTTGAAAAATTCTTCAAAAATTGTGTTCAAGTGTTTTGAAAACAAGAAGATTTCTTTTCTTTTGAAGGTAAAGCGCATTGAAGCATACACTTCCCTTTTATTTGAAGCTCGAGTTATGCACTGTAGTGTACATAAGCCATTCCTAGACACATTAGAGAACAACAAGTAGATGGATACATGTAGTCTGCCTTCAGAGTCTCGTAAACCTGCCAAGAAAAGAAGTAGAATTTGGAAACTCTTTGCTTGTAGGTTCCTAGGGGTTAGAATCACTTGCATTATCACACACAGATGTGTTAGACTCACTCTCAGTGTTACTGGATGCAGTTATTTTTCCAAAAAGGTTAAAAATTCTTTGAGTTGGTAACCACCTAAGGCAAGTTCTAGGTTTGCTAGGCCTAGGTGAAGTAAGTCTTTCATCGGAACCTAACTTCTTTGATTTCTTGATATTTGGCTTATGTTTCTTTTGATTTGCACTTTTTGAAACATTAGCACGTTGGTTTTTCTTGCTAAAATTCATGCCATTCACATACTTACACATTCATCATGATTAGCAGTAATCAAACATTGCTTACAAGTAGCACAAACAACTTCAGATTTATCATTTCGAATAGCAAGCTTAATGTTATTACCTTCTGATGACCTATGTTTTGGAGTTTTAGAAAACTGTTAATTCCTATGGTGTTCTTCTACTTTTTCAAGATTATTCGAGAGGCAACTACTCTTAGACGCAAAGGGGATCTTATCATTCTTTGGATTATTCCTAGGCTGTGGTCTACTGGTCTTAGCAGTGCTGTCTACTCCTGTAGAAGATAAACCATTTAAGTCAAAATTCACATCTTTCTTAGTGATGACATGATTTGTGAACTAGTGATTGGTTTTGTCTTAACGCTTGCTCTAGCTTGGTTGATAGGCACAAAATTTTCTTTCCTAAAATTCTTAGACTGATTAATCCTAAACATTCCAGGGGCAATCACTTTATCATTTTTCATAACGTTTGATTCTTTGGTGGTAGGTATCGAGTTTGAAGTGACTGGGTTTGCCAAATCATTCGTCTGAACAACCTTGAGAGGAACCCCAGTTTTTGAAAATTTTGGACGTTCAGATTGAAATGCATTTTGTTGTCGAACAATAGAATGGTTTCTAATAGGTTGCAAAAGAGGTTTCCCCATAGTTGATTGATTTACAAACTTAGTATTTGCACTCGTACCTTTGGTGGTGTCCTTTTGTTCAGAAACCCTATCAAAAAACTAGGCTCTTAACGTAGCATTTTCATAGATGGTGTCATGTAAGTTTTCTTGCAAAGAGTCAGTTATTAATTTGGTATGAGCCCGTGTCACTTTGATAGAGTAAAAAAGGTTCTTGTATGTTGTCCTAAGGTGTTCATTTTCTTTTGCATAATTCAAAACCTGAAACTCTAAATCCACGTTCTCATTTTCTAGTTTTTGAGACAAAGGATCAAGGGTATCTATCTAGACGCTTACCCTTGAGATCTCCCAACTAAGCTTGCAACCGTTTGATCTTTTGTTGCATGTCATTATAAGCTTTATCGTACGAAATTTTGTCATATTTGCATTCTTCACATTTTTTTACTAATCATTCCAAAGTTTCGCATATTCATTTTCCTTTTTAATGATACAATTTTTAAACATTTCTTTCGTACGTTCATGCTCGGTCTGGAGATTTGATGTATCTACAACATAATTACTTTGCACAATCGACATAATATCTTGACTAACAACTACTTTCAAGAGACGCTGTATTTCATATTCCAAAGCCTTGTACTTAGCAAGAGATTCATCAGCTTCTTTTGCAAGAGATTTAAAGTCTCGAACAAATTTAGATGCTTCTTTTAAAAATTGTATTTCAAAATTTTGAACTCTAGCATCAACTTGGTCAACGATAGGGAAAATTTCATCTTTTATAATTTTGTGAAGCTCTTGATGAGCAGTAGACGACCAATTGTGTATATCTAATGTCATTTCTTGTTTAACAACACATTGAAGAGTCACAATGGTACTTTTTACCTCATTTAGAAATTTTCGTGCAACACTTAGAGAAGTATCATCCGAAAACTCTTCATTTGGTATAGAAATTGTTTTAGAAACCGATTTAGAAACACTGGCAGTTTTGGAAGTATTTGAAAAATACAACTCTTCACGTGACTTGGCCTTTTGAGAAAAAAAACCCTCTGAAAGTTGATTAATCTTTGTATAATTTGCCGCGTTTATTTCTTTCTTCAAATGTTTCATTTTTAAGCGACTCTCTTGAGCAAGATACAGTGTTTCCTCTGAATCATACACAGCAGGAGGATCATGCTTTTCTAATAAAACTTTGCCATTATAGAAACTCTGTTGTTTCTGCTGAGCTTGCTTGAGATAAAAAGGATTTTGATAACCTAAAGCCATTTTCTGTTCAGTATGGTAAAACGATTCTGGCTTAGGTGAAAGCATATGCATCATTTGAATCAATTGACCCGTTTTTACCAAAATGTTATCTAATTCCTTTATCTTATTCTCAAGTTGAATATGTTTATCAAGAAGATCACTTTTAAACCTTTTCTTTTCTTCTTGAAGAAAGGAAGTCGTTGAATTTTCCTTTGAAAGCTGGTTATTTAGATTTTCAATTTCCTCATTCAATGTCGTTATCATTTTAGCAGAACTTAAGTGAAGTGCATTTATCTATTTAGTAAGACATTGCTCTTGATAAACAGACTTTTAGTAACATCTTTCAAGCTTATCATATTTTTCTTGATTAATTTCAAAACACTTTTCTTGATTTTTATATCTAGCAAGCTTAGTGGTCAAATAAGCATTTGTTTCTTTCATGTTGCGATTGACCGTCTATAGCTAAATTATTTATATGATCAAAATAAGCATGTCTTTCCTTCATTAGTAATAGGATTTTGTTCTACTGTTCCCCCACTTTGTTCCACACTAGAAACTGCATAGATATCATTCCTGTTATTCTGTTGAACTTAGTGTGGTTCAGAAATGGGTTCGAGTAACTCAGTATACTGCTCATCTGTGATAAAAATATTGATGTGCGAGGTTTGTGATGATTAATAAGAACGCTTTACAATCCCTAGGCAGAGTACTAATGTTTGTAGTGTAATGTGTAAGGCATGACTGGGGGGTTGTTATAGTTCTCTAGGGGAATAGGTTGGGAAGGCCTTTCAGAACATGATCCTAACGGCAATTTTAGGGGTTGTGGAGATGTTTCTTTTTGTGTTTTTATATTTTTAAGCAAGCAAGTAAATATCACGGTTTTGAGAGGTTGGTTTGTTTTAGCTAAATTAAACTAAATATAATCTAAACTACTGGTGATAACTTTTATGTTAAAAAAAGATGTATTTCACTTAATCATGCAACTTACTCCTCGCAGATTGATTCTCCTAAATCTGTTACTTTGTCACGTTGATGATGTTATTTGTGTTAGTTTTTCATTAGTCTTAAACGAATTACACGAACCCGCCACAATCTACTCAATATATCCGTTTAAGGCAATGCACAAGTAAGGTAGTACGAAGACTATTACTAAGGCTCCCACAAGATTATATTAATTGCATGTGAAATTTCTTATGAGGGCATCAGCATTTTAGGGGTGATTAGGTTGTCTTGAAGACTCGTTTTACCGATGGTATCCTTTGCTACACTCTCGGGTTCCCTTGACGTGATGCTAAGTTATTATTTTATGGCTTGTTTTCTAGTAGCCTATACGCGCACATCCATCAACAAGATAGCAATACATTAAAAGGATCTTCACCTAAGTTTTCTGCAATCATAAGTAAATACAAAGGTGGGGTTTTAGCCTAACATGCTAAATTAAAGAAAAGCCAATAAAGAACATAATCAAATTCAAAAACAACACTAGACATATTGTACTGATTAATGATAAATAAATCTTTTCTTATTAAAAACTTGGATTAAGGTAGAGTACAATAAGGTGGCCCTAAAAACGACCTAAAAGCTGCTAGACTGCCTAGGGTTCGTCTCTCAAATAGTTATACAAAGTTACACAATAAATCCCTAAAATGGGTTTTATTTATATTACTAAAAACGATGCGCGATGTAGCTTTGAAGTAGTGTCGCCATCGCCACGTGGATGATTTTAGAGATCCTTTAAGTCGGCCACGGCATGACGCCGTCGCTTAGATCTTGACGCCTTCACGATGAAGAGTTCCTGTCGCCGTCTCTTTAATGGTGGTGCTGCCGTCTACTACGCGACCTGTATGCACAATTCTTTCATGATGTCTTGGTGTTGTAAGAGTATAATCTTATCTGTTTCTTCTCAAATGAGGCCCCAAAATCAGTGTATTTCTCTCCAAAATGCGTCCAAGTGCTAAAAACATGTGAAAACAAAAACATTTAGCCCTAATCAGGGTCATTTACAAGATTTATGGGGTTAAATGGCCCCAAAAAAGTGTATATAATGACACTTCATAAATACCCCATACCCCTTGGATTTGGCTTATCCTCAAGCAAATGAGATTTTTACCTAGGATCAATGCAATATTTAGGGCATTTAAACCTATACTCTTTAAAAGCAGTTTACAACACAAAACCTTCTGGGTCCTCGTAATTAAAAGTACAAAAAGTAAATACTTGCGCCTACATAAGTGTTTGGGATCTCTCTTTCATCGGGTGGTATTATTTAAATTAAACAAACTATGGGAATCGGAAAACTTTCACTCATTAACCTGCTCATAACATATAAATTACCTTAGCTTGGTTAAAGGATCAACAACCTCCATCGCTTAGGGCGCATTTACAGTACTGTCATTACTGTCAAGAGGGATTTTAAAGCGGTTATGGGGTTGTTGGTGTAAGATAAACATTTAACGGAAACATAAAATGGAATGAAATACATTTGTGTGCTTTTGGGTGAATTTAGGATGAAAGGGTTAGCTAATTATTTGTACGAATACATGTGATTTGGTTTTTGCTTTTAAATATTAAGACATGACTTGACAAAGGATATACAAAACTCTACACAACTCTACATCAATCTCTTTCTTTTTATTTCTTGACTCTATGATAAACATAAACATAAGCAAATGGTAGGCCGTACACATTTTTTTCACTTCTTTATATATATATATATATATATATATATATATATATATATATATATATATATATATATATATATTAATATACTATTTAATAAACTTTTGTCATTGCCATGGCTTATACATATAATACATCATGGAGAGTTTATCGATACACCACCTCACTTGAACTTTTACATACTCAATTATTTACAATCTAACGTTGACCGATTTGAGGTGGATCACTATAACATGGAGTTATTGAGCTCTTTGGGGGTTAATATATTACTTATTTCTAATTCTTTTAAAGATAAATACTGCCATGAATCCCAATCATTCAAAACTTTATTTACATAGGATAAGGACTTTGCACCGTTGTACTCAAATAATATTAACTTGGGTTAAAACAATAATGTACTAAAAGCGAGTACATACAAGGTAGGCTAAGGCGATTTGGGTGTAACAATTGGTTCAAGGGTGGAAATGCTCTTCATTAATAGTCCGGCTTAACCAAAAAATTATGAGAACCGTGAAAAAAGGATAGGCTAGGAGAGGTTTTGTTGTGTGTTTTGTTGTTTGTACTTGGTGTATCCTGCATTAAAAATGAGTGCATAGCGAGGGTGTCGGATAGTTATATGATCGAGGTGACCATCATAACAATTACAGGTTTTAAACATGGGTTAATCCTAGTGCCTCTTATCTAGCAAATCCTAGTTCTTACTATGCCGGTCTCGGGATGCATCACAAATCAAGTTCTAGACTTAATATACTATCGTACATCAATCTATTTGAATACCGTACCTAAATGTTCCCCAGGGGAAAAAAAAAAAAAAAAAGGTGACAAAGACCATTCGTTACACATCCATAACGACAGGAATAGACACATATGACTACATGTGAACCTTAACTCGAACAAGCTAAAGGTAAAATTATCTTGGGTATTCGAAAATGGCATACCCGAATTCTATAGATCTAAAGGAACACAACCTAAAGCGAACATCACATTTTTGGAGTGAAATTTTAGGCGTTTTTGTGCTGTAAATAAATTCTATCCATGAGACACTACTAATACTTCAGTTTTCGTCGGAAGGTGTCATATTTTTTTGTATAATTTTGGTACAAAAATGACCTTTTTATGCTTCTGTTTCGTATATTTCCTATCATTTTAAAGGAACAAGAGCAAATGGAAATATAAAGGAATAGTTTCTAAAGGCTTATTGTCCCCCTTTTTACTTTAAGTTTAACATTGTCCCCAATGTTTTAAAAGTACCCGTAATTTAACGAATAAAGGGAAAATGAAAACAAGTAAAGGAAAAACTAGTACTCCTGGTGGTTTGCTAATAATGGAGGAAGAAACAGGCAGATAACTGGTATTAGATCGTCCTCAAGAGTCGTCTCCCAATGAAATTCTATGAACTTCAAGCTTTCGTCTGATATATATAATGTAAATCCAAAGCCATATACAAACTACACCAAGCGGTAATATCGACGGGATATGTATATATACAAGACACTTTTGGGTTGACTTTTGAAAGCAGTAATATGGATGAAAAGCGATAGTATATCTTAGGTTTTTGCAGGTAGAGTAGAGGTTTACTACAAAATTACAAAATTTAAATATTGCACTTGTATTTTCAAAAAATACTTGAAATTTTTTGAAAATCTTCAACATTGCTGGGAGTCGCCGGACGCGTCAGGTTTAATCGACACCTCTCCACGCACTGTGTGAAAATTCCCTCTTCCGTTTTTAATGAGGAATAATTTCCTTGCACCCAATTTTATTAGTTATATATGTAGAAATACACAGCATAAAATACTAGGATTAATCAATACAATCCTATGACTCAAAAATTGGCGCGATATTAAATCTAAACATATTTTTTTTTATTTTAAAAGTTTGGATCTTGGATCTTATAAAAATCGGATTTTCCGCCTGTCACTTATTTTTTGCAAAAAAATTACCTCTTGATTGAAATTAAGAAGAGGTTATGACAAAGCAAAGCTATGGAATAACAAGATGATGAATTCAAACTAAAGAATACAGGAAAGAATTAAAACACAAGACACTCCTAATGTGAGCGAAAAATAAATATTAGGTTGCCTCCCACCTAAGGAAGGCTTGCTTTATTTATGAGTCTTGTAGCTAGACTCGAAGTCACACGTCCTTACGTGACTTCTCCTTTGTTTCTTTTGGCCTTCATGGCTATCTAAGATTCCGATGGCTCTGCAACATTTTTAATTTCATGTTTGTATTCGGGTCCCACATCTAAGCTATTAGAGTAGCGGTTTTTTTGCTGTTGTCATGGTACTTTCTATGACAAAAGGAGGTATGCGATCGGTTTTTATGTCCATAAAATCTATGTGTTTAAACATTTCCATCTTGTGGGGCATTTTAAACACAATCTTCTCCTTGTCGTTTTCATAACTGATTGTTCCCTTCTCCCTTCGTAAAAAAGCATGGTTACTTCTTTCGAACAGGTTTTCCGAAATTTAAACCGACCCTTAGGTCAGTGTTTCAATAGACACTAGTGGTATCCTCAAGCACCACGAAGTCACATTTGTAAGTGAAGTTCCCAACAAAAACTTTTAACCCCTTAACTCTCCCTATAAAATTGTAAATTTTCCCAGGGTTTGGTTGATTTCTTCTTCGGCCAACATTTTGCTCTATGATCTAATTGTAATGAAGCCTAGACATTACATTGATCGGTGATTCCATATCTAAATAGGCTTGGTTTTTGTCTAAGTGGCTAATCATGTAAGAAAATTTAACGTTATTCAAGTTCTTGGTTCTAATCTTAGCCTTTACCCATGGAGGTCGAGGGTTTTTCAAGAGCCATTCATGATACCTTAATTCTTTCATAGTAAGGAAAGTGTCAAAGTGTTTCGGGCTATCTTCCTCTTCTTCATCGATTTCTTCTTCAGTTTCTTCCTCGAACTCCTCTTCGCTTTCCACAGTCATCTCATGATCCTCGTACTCGGTTGTACTAGACTTTCTCATTTCCCTTTTTCATTAGCTTATTCTTCTTATTTAGAAATAAAACAATTGAATTAACGAAGTGAACACGGTTTGGGGATGAATGGTTTCTATTTTGTTCTGCTAAGGATGACTGGGACATATATTTTTGGGAGAGCAACTTTGATGGGCTTTTGATTCCCTTGCCTCAAAGCTCCTCTTTTGTGGGGTCATTAGTAGACGTGAAATTCATTTGAGCTGCGGGGATCCTGTAGTGTCATCAAGCTTTTCAGAAACGGTTTTCCACAAAAGATTAATTTTACTAATCATGTCGTCTTGTTGTTGTCCAAGTTGAGTTCTCAGGCTGGATAGTCTTTTCTCTTGATGAGAGTCAAAATCAATTAGTGCCTTCTCAAGCTTCGTTTGGTAATTAGACGAGTAGGTGGAGAACGAGCCATTCCGTGGGCTGGTAAATGTTTGGGCGTGTGCCCAGTTAAAGTTTGGCTTTCCTTTCCAAGCATTGGCGGCTTCGTTAAAGTTTCTTGGTCCTTGGTTCATAGCGAACTGCCTACTTCTCGTTCCGTCGGTACGCAAGGATGCATAATCAACAAAGGCTTGTTCGGGATTTTCCATGCAGTACTGAGTGTCGTGGGGACCACTACAGATCTCACATGAAGAAGTGATTTTGTTCACTTGAGTAGGTTGCATCGGAGCAAGATGAGCTTCCATCAAGCGTTGGACTTGATTTTCGAGCTCGATGAGGCGGCGGTCGGATGTACTCGGGACATCTTGAGGCAAAGAGATTGCCTTGACCGGCTTAGCGAAATCCCTTGGGTCATTCCAACTTTCGTTGTCATAGAGGGCGAGGTCCTCTAATAATGCCCAGGATTCTTTGGCGTTTCTGTCACGAAGCTTGCCACCGGCCTATTGGTTAATGGTTCGTTTGTGGCGGGCAGAGTGAAAGTGACATGGTCAAAAGATTTAGACTTGGAGCTAAGGGGGTTTTCGGATGCCATGATGATGGACTTTTCTGCAGTGAGTCCTTTGAACATGAGTCATTGCTTCGGAAAGGGAGATTATCCTTGTTGTTTGTGGAACATTCATGGATATCGTTACGGGGTTTTGCAGTCTTCTCGGTGGAATGGAATTTGAGCAAGGAATATGAGTAGTTAGATCCTCCCATGTGGGGATGGATACCTGCTGAAAGCGTTCAACCATTGCTAGGTGATCGTGAAGGGGAATAACTGAATGAAAAAAACACCAGGCGGTTCTTTCCCCTATTGTCACCATTATTAAGGTCATGTAAGTCCACTGTTTAAGAAAAATCCTTAAGGTGTTGGTTCTGATCCTCAGACCAAAGGACCGTGGATATGAGTCTTGTTGTGCTCAACCAGTTGGTGTCAGAGCGAAGATCAGGGTCCACATTGTTCCTTCGGGTCTGAGCTCAATGGTGTTCCTGTAGCCTTTGTGGCTAGGTTTGGAGTTAAACTTCCAAAGAGTCGGATAGGATTCGCGTTCTCCATGGTGGTTGACGGAATGGATTACGAACATATAACACAAGGAAAAGATTAGATACAAAGAAAGCTATGTACTGAATTAAAATTCTAATTGATAGGCATCAAGCGAGTAGGAAAACTTAGTGTTAAACAATGAATCGAAACCAACTTTCCCCACGCATTTGACGCCAAAAAATTGATGTGGAGGTTGTGAATTGTGAAGACTCTTCACAAGAAGCTTTACAATCCCCTAGGCAGAGTACCTAATCGTTGTAGTGTAGTAAGGCAAGACTTTCGTTCTCCAGGAGAATAGTTTGGGAAGGCTCGAATACGGTCTAACAAAATTCTAAGGGGTTAAGGGAAGATTCTTTTTGTGTTTTTATATTTTTAAGAAAGCAAAAAATATCATGGTTTTGAGAGGTTGGTTTGATTAACTAATAATTAAACTAAATATAATCTAAACTACTAGTGATAACTTTATGATAAAAAGATGTATTTACCTAATCATGCACTACTCCTCAGATTGCTTCTCCTAGATCTGTTGCTTTGTCACACTTGTGATGATCTGTGTAAGTATTTCCTAAGTCATGAACGAATTACACGAACCTGCCATCTATTTAATATTCCGTTAAGGCAACGCACAAGTAAGGTAGTATGAAGACTATTACAAGGCCCCTAAGAGTATATTAAATGCATATGAAATATCTTAAGAGGGATCAAACCATATATTAGGGGTTAGTAGTATGAATATTGTAAACGATGGTATCTTTCTACACACTCGTTTTCCCTAGACGTTTATGCCAATTTAATATCTTATGGCTAGTTTTCTAGAGCCTAACACGCACATCCATCAATAAGAAGCAACATTAAAAGGATCTACAACCTAAGTTTCATGCAATCATAAGTAAATACAAAGGATGGTTTAGCCTAGCATGTTATAAAGAAAGCAAGAACATAAATTAATCAATAACAACACATTAGACATATTGAATGATTAATGTATAATAATTCTTATTGATTAAAAACATGGAATTGAATTGGGGGGGGCCCCCAGGGGGGGTAAGGTAGTGTACATAGAAGTTTGAGGCTCCTAAAAATGACCTATAAACGCTGCTTAGAATGACTAGGGTTCGTGTCTAAAAATTTATACATAAATTAACACTTAAAAACCCTAAAATCGGTTTTGTATATTATTCAAAACGGTACGACGGGTCGCTTGTGAAGGTCGTGACGCTCGTTTCCACGTGGATGATTCTATAAGATCCTTTGAAGTACGGCACACATCCTGACGCCCATCGCTAGATCTCTGACGCGCCCACGATCCTGTCGCCATCGCTTTATGATGGAGACGCCGTCTCCACGCGCTGTATGCACAATTCTTCATGATTCTTGGTGTAGAGTCGTAGGATTTTGTTCTACTGTTCCCCTACTTTGTTCCACACTAGAAACAACAGAAATAACATTATTGTCATTCTGTTGAACTTGGTGTGGTTCAGAAATGTGCTCGAGTAACTTAGTATACTACTCCTCTTGAGTAAACATATTGAATATATCATTGTCATAACAATTTTCAGAGTGGTGTACCTCAGCTGATCCATCTGAGTCATAGACGGGAGCTTTATCAGTTTGAGTACCCGATGTCGATGCTTGCTACAAATTGGCCATCAAAATGTAGCTTGCTACAGAGTGGTGTACCTCAGCTGATCCATCTGAGTCATAGACGGCAGCTATCAAATCAAATTCCTTAGCTTGGATTTGGATCACTGCTTCTTCCTTTTAAGCAATCAGCAACCGAGTCTGAAGGTAAGCAACATCCCTTCTCCGTGGCATGACTATGTAGTTCCTAGCATAATGATCCAATCCTCTACAGCTGTAACACCGTATCTGATTACCATTGTTCCTATTACCATTACCATTACATTCATCCCATATTGCTATAACATTACCATTTCCATTCTAATTCGCATTCTAATTAGCAATCCTCAGAACAACAAAAGCCTATTATGATTTCTAACATTCTGAATACCCTGATTCTGAACTGTATTCTGAACAACCTAATTCCCTACTTTTTGAACTGCATTATACCCATTCTGAGTCCCTACATTCTACCCAGCATACTGTCTAAACTGATTCCCATTATTACCTTTAACCATTTGCATTTGTCTATATTGCCCCAAACTCATACCCGGTTAAGCAATCTGCCTATTATGTGGTTTGAATGAAATTCTTTAGTTTTTGTTGTTTGGTGTAGAATAGTTGAGTTTGAATACCTTGCCATTAGTACAAGTGCCATGTTTATTGCAGTTGTGGGATCGGAAATGTCTTTGAGATTTGGCATTGGTTGTTGCATGTAGTTCATGTTGAATGAAGGTTGTGGGATGTAGTTGTTGTTGGATGGTGGTTGTTGCATGTAGGTAATTGTAGATGATTGATCTGGGTGAAACACTGGGTAGTTATAAGGATTATTAGAATTTGCCATTAGTGCCAAAGGATTATATGTTCTTGCAAGTCGTTCTGCCCTCAGCTCATTTATGTCCATCTGATTGTATTCAAGAAATCATACAACTGAGTGTAATCTACTTCATGCAAATCATTTATTTGGTGAACAATGGTAACATGTCATCTCCATTCTTGTTGTAGGTTGTTTAGGAACTTGAGATTGCTCGCAATCTTTTCTAGAAAATGTTTGTTTCTTTTGAAGTCATTCATTAACTTTGAGAAACGATGATAGTAAGACTCAATCGATTCCCCATCAGTAGAAGTAAACCTTTCCCATTCATTAAACAACTTAGCCTTTTTGTATTGTATCCCAATATTAGAACCTTTCATCATTTGTTGAACACGTAACCAGATTTCTTGAGCAGTTTCATAACTATCAACAACAACATAGATGTCTTTAGGAAGACCCATGAGAATAATCTGAATGGATTGATCATCAGATTCCATTTGCTTTACTTCTTTATCTGTAAGTTCATCATTAGTCTACTCATGAAAAGTTTCAGCAACAGGAACTTCCCGGTCTGGATCACCTGGTTTAGAAATCATTCGTTTGACATATGGACCATGCATAATAGAGTTGTAGATTAGCTTTCTATTTGGTTTACTCTTTGCATAACGAAGAAGACGAGAAGACCATAGAACATAGTTGTCTTTGTTGAGCATAGGTGGACGGTTTTCAGAACCAGCAACATAAATGTCTTGTTGAGTCGACATTGCAAAAGTGATGTGAAATGATATACTAGGATCGTTTTAGTGATTAGTGATTTGGAGTTATTCTTGATTGTGTTTAGAGAGCTTGAATCCCAAAGTAGAAATAAAAGCAAAAATCAAACACTAAAACCGAGAAAATAAAAGTTTTATTTCGCAGGATTTTACAAAGTGTTGAAATTAATTGCTTATTTCGCAGGATTTAGGTTTACTTATTCCGCAGTAGTTTATATTCTCCAGAAGAATGTTTATTCCGTAGAGAATTACGTATTCCGCAGTGAGTGCTTATTCCGCAGAAACAATCAAACATAAATCGCAGAAACAAACTTAAAACATATTCCGCAGAAACAATCAAACATAAACCGCGTAAACCAACTTTAAACATATTCCGCAAAAACAAACTCAAAACATATTCTGCAGAAAAAACTCAAAACATTTTTGCAGAAACAAACTTAAAACCCAGATTTTCTCCACCCAAATAAGCTGTTTTTTGCCACGAAAAGCAAGAAAAAAGCACGACAATAAGTAAAGTACAAGTGGATGATCGAAAACAACAACAACTAAACCGAAAATGAACATAAAATGATCAAAGTAGACCATGGTTCAAAAAGTACAAATAATCCGAAAGTAAAAAAGCTATAATAAGTTGTTTGATAAGCTAAACGAAACCATTAAACACTCCTAGGCTCTTGATACCACATGTTAGCTTAGATCTTTCACATCAAACACATGAAACTAATATGAAAATCTAGAGAGAGAAAGAAGAGTTAGAGAGAAAGTAAAAGAAAGAAAAATGGATGATTACTTAGAAGAAATGGTAACCAACACCCTCCTAACATGTTAGGAGGGTAGTATTTATAGTATAGGAGACATGGATCCTTGTTTGGATCGTTTGGACTACATTGGGCCAAACTAATGGGCTTTAGCCCCACACCTAGACCTAATTATCTTAAATGTAATTCCTGTAAACTACGTTTTCCTATACATGGCTCGAGAATATATAATGACCTTCATTTTACTAAAACCGAGGCTAACAACACGCTTTCCCAAAAAGAAATCATATGCCGTATTAGCAAATCATTCACTAATAGCTCTAATAGAATTCACCGGAATAACCACATCAACCCCGTTTCCCGCCGGTGTAAACAATGTGTGAAAATTCATAGCCTTCCTACTATGTCCACCGGTAAATAAATTAGCATAAGAAGTACCTTTATTTAGTTTTGCAGTAGATTTACTTGGTTTCAGCCCATCATTTTCATCATGCAGATTATCCTCCTTATTCAAGACCGAAATCCCAGGAGTATCCTTAGTAGGAGACGAATTCAAATCATCATTATCCTTACCAACATCATCAACTATGTTTGAGCTCTGAGCAGCATACGTACCACTCAGAGCACCACCATTACCCAAACTATGAGCACCACCATCACCCTATTTCTTTTCTTTCATACCCCTCCCTCCCCTACTCCCCTTTTGACTCAAAAAATCTTTTTCCATACCCAAAAACAAACAAACCCTACACGAGTAGCAGCAAATTCCCAACAATCACCAATAAAGATTAAACACTAGCACATGAAGCAACCTCGTACGAACAGAAAAAGAATGAATCGAAACCCTAAAACAATCCGTCAGCACCTTTACAATAAAAATGCAGATCGTATAGCAGTAGCAAGAACACGAAACCAATGAATCCAGAAAAAGATGGAATGAGTAAGATAGAAACAGTAATAAAACCCTAAGGACGATTAAAAAGAACCTTAACAAAACAAAACCCTAGCGATTCAAAGCCACAAACTAATATCGATTGTCTTATATAGGATTAAACCGAAGCTTAATCAAACATAAGAACAGGTTCGATGATCAGAATATGGATTATGAATCGATATGGTAAGTCGACTTAGGGTTTAATGTTTTTTCTTTTCTCCAAAGTCGCCAGAGAGGGGAGGGATTTTTTCTTCTTACACTTTTTCTACTTGGTTCACCATTTAGAAGCTTTGCGTATTAAACAAGTCTTGTTTTTGTTCCAAATGATGCATTAGCTGTTGTACCTGAATCCATATTCAATTCGACTTCAACTTCATCTTCCTTCATATTCACCATACGAGGTTGACTATTTCAATCCACCTCAAAATGTGGAATCTTGGTCGTTGCATTTGGTCCACTAATAGTGCTCGTGTTATCCAAACCCGAATTAGCAACCTCAACATGACCACTTGACCAGCTCCTTCTGGAAAGCTAATGTTCGAGTCAAGGTTTCCACTTCCAACTTCCACACCATGATCAGCCAAACCTATATCTTTTTTTTTTCTTTTTCTTTTTCCCTCTTCCTCCCGAATCTAGAAACCCACTCTTCATTATCAAACCATGCACTTACAATGCAGAAACAACAGTCCACTACCCACTGTAACCACAAACCCTTCCGTCGAAAGGCTAATTAGGTTTAGACGAACAATAAACATACGATAAACCCTAATCAGCTGATGTGTCAGGGTATTCAACCAACAACATTCTAAGATAATAATTATTGAATCAAACCTACGAACCCTAAAAATATTCAACAAAGAAAACCCTAAATATTCAAAAACCCTAATCGCACCGAGTAAACGAAACGTATCTTCGAAAAAAACTTAACCAAAGAATTGTTTTGAATCGTCACAGAGGAGAGAATGGTTTTTGGGTTAGAAGGTTTTTTGAATCATGTTAATATAACTTTGAGTGATAGGGACACACGGAAGTGGGAACTCGATGACGATGTCGTCTTCTCTGTTAATATCATTAGTTAAAGCGAAAAGTCTAAATATGAGTGAAAATAATGTCGAGACGGTGTGGAACAAGCTCATTTCATATAAGCAGTGGCGAAACCTAGAAGTTAGAGGACGAGAGGCAAAAAAAATTCCTTGACAAAAGTCGTTGTACACATAAAAATAAAGATAGAGATATGAGGTATTTACATTGTTTGGCTTCAAGGTGGGGGGCAATTTGATTTTTTAGTTGGATGCACTTTAATAAAATGGTCAATAAATTTTTTTTACACTAAAAATCAATTTTATTTGACAAATTATAGAGGGCACCGGCCCCCATACACCTCATGTGCATCCGCCCCTGCATATAATATTAACATTTTTTCTTGGAGGACGCTGAGGGGTAAGGCTACCTATTAGAGTGGAATTGGATAGAAAGGCTATTGAGTTACACTCAGTGTTATGGCCTCGCTGTGATGACACATGTGAGTCTACCAATCATGGAATTGTGCTATGTAATGAGGTGATGAAGTGGTCATTGGTGTTTGTTTGATGGAAATTGTGAACGTGTACACAACAATAAATATGGTCAATCACAATCGTAATGGGTTGATGCCACCAAAAAGTATAGCAATATGACAAGCAATAGTTTGGATAATGATGTACTTTATTTAGAGAAACATAAATTTTCGAGTGTGGGAAAAAGATTGAATCACTTGTGAAAGTATTTCAAGAAGTACAATTGAGGAGATGTGAGTACATTTATCTTAGTCATTTCAGTTTAGGTAAAGACGAGACAAAATTTGCAATCCAAATTTAACGGTGTCTGTATTTTCAAAAATATAAAAACCGTGTCTGCAATTTGGCCAAACTACAAAAAATATTTATGCAATTTAGTCGTGATTTATACAAGTTGAATCACAAAGTTAAATTCATGGGTAAATTACACTGTTCGTTCCCAAACTCCACACTGTTTGCCCGTTTGGTCCCTAGATAACGGGGACTCTCATACGAGGCCCCTATTTGACACTGTAGTTACCTATTTGGTCCCTGGCACTCCGTTATAGGTAACGACGGTTATCCATGTCGTTATCCTTGCCATGTCGTGTTTCTGTTGAAGGGCAGAATCGTCTTTTCACTATTATTTCGTGTTGCGTCGTTGGTCCCTGGCCATTTTGTTAATACAGTAACTCTTACTGTTATGTTATTTTGTCGTTTTCCTATTGCGCGGTTGGTCCCTGTGAGGCCTTTTTCTTTTCTCCCTCGCTGAATTACATTATTCCCATGGCATGGTGAGGGAAATTTTTCTCCGGCTAAATAAGTTTATTCCCGCCATTTATAATTAACTGATGATGGTTGTTAACCTTGAATTAATATGAACACAAAGTGTATTTTGTTTAGGGATTATCATGTTTGATAACAAGTATTAATCAAATTAACTTGAAAATTTAAACTGATTACAACAAATTACTTCATCATGTTGTCTGTAAGAGGCTTTGGGCAGTCCCCAAATACCTTTTAGTGAACCATTCTAACAATAAATTCAAATAAACATTCTACAAGGAAGGATAATCAAACACTCATTGTAACAACAATTTTAGATAAACATTCTACAAGGAAGGATAATCAAACCCTAGCAGATGATGGAATGAATTCAAAAACCTTATAGTCAAGTTTTTTATATCCCACATCACATAGCATAAGGAGGAATGAAACCATGAAGGTAATCATCAGCAATTTCATTAGATCCCATATCATAAATCTCACGCAGAGTCTTTGATATTAGGTTGTATTGTACAACCTTTGCAGAAAAGTTAATGATTAAAAAAGAATCCTTTTCTCTTTCTCCCAAAACAATTCTCCAAACTATGGACCGAATTGACCATCCTTCAGGAAGTGGATTCATAAAATCATCAGTATTAACAATGTATTTACTCGACCACACAAAACACCCTTTATTCATCTCGTAGATAGTAAACCTGTTAGAGCCAATACAATCTCTACGAACAAGAACTAAACACCCAATCGACTCGAATTCCGATGCAATATGATGAGGTATTTGTATGGGTGATTTATATTGGAATAGTATATTGCCATAAGACTTGAAGAAGTTTCTTCCTTGTTGCAAGCTTTGAGGGATTTGTATGATTGTTATAATTGGATGATCGGGGTATTCAATATTTAGCTTGTAATGCGTAAGCTGGCTATTCTCGGTTTCTAGCCAATGTAAGGCATTATTCCAATACATTGCACTGTCAAAATGTAGAAAAAAGAAGTAGTTAAATCGCTCATTGCACAGGCTCCAATTGCCTTTCTCTGAATAGTAAATTTGTATAAATAATGTCAAGAAATTGTGCCGTCCCCAGCACGCACCAACTTTGTAGTAAGGTGATTTTGTAGGATCAAATGCCAACCTCAATCCAGCACATCCATAAACATTGGAATCAACATTCGCGTAATCTGGTTCCGGAAGGATTTTCAACAGATTAGAGGATGGATTATATATGTAATCAAAAGCATGCCTCCACGAACAAGTACACAGAATCAAACCATTGCAAGATTGCAATATTTTACTTTATCAGCTTCCTCAGTGGAGCCAAGTGTGAAGGAGTTTTCGATAGTGTATTTTCTTGAGTTAATTATGGGATCTAACGACAAAAAATCACAATCAAATGAAGATCTAATATGATTAACAAAAAGGACCTGATGAGAATCAGGCTAGTATCTGGCTGCGTTTAAATGGGTGAAAGAAGGGATTTTGAGAATTTTTAGCCTTGTTTTGAAACGCATGTAAGAGATAATCATAAAATAAATTTAAATCGGAATAAATATTTTAGTAAAAAGGTCGTTCTTGTAAGGTCTTTATGTCGGTGGTGCATAGTTTCTTGAGCATTTGGTTGGGCTTCTATGAACATCATCACCAATATGTAGTCAAACCTTTTAGTTTTTGGAGAAGAGAGTGTTAATTAGTTGGGTTGTGGATGCCTTGATTTACACTGAAATAACAAAAACAGATGAGTGGATGACAAGCTAAAACAAGTTACGAGGGACGAAATTTGCAATGTAAATTTTTTATTTTCACGACTCTTTTTTTTTTTGATGTATCGAGCTGTGGGAAAGTAACAGTAAAGGATTGCAGGTACTGTTTACACTGTTGTTTATTGTACAAGTGTATGGTATATATCTTGTTACAACACTTACTTATCTTAATACACTGTTTTTCAATAGTAGTTTGGGTTGGTCCTTGTGAGGATTTCTTCCTCCCGCTCTCCCGCCATAATCCATTTTACACACTATTTATGGTTGTTAATTTATTTTATATTGCACGGTTGGTCCCTGTGAGGTTTCTTTAATCTCGATTTAATTACTTTAATGCGATTATGGTTGTTTATCATGAGTATAGTCTGTATTTTGTGAGTGTATATTATGTTTGATAAGTAGGATTAGTCAAATACATTAAAAAATTTAAACTAATTATAACAAACTTTAATGCCATTGTAACAACAAATTTAGATAAACATTCTACAAGGAAGGATAATCAAACCCTAGCAGATGACAGAATGAATTCAAAAACCTTATAGTCAAGTTTTTTATATCCCACATCATACATATCGTAAGGCGGAATGGAAAACATGAGGTAATCTATCAGCAATTCATTAGACCCCATATTCATAAATCTCACGCAGAGTCTTTGATATTAGGTTGTATTGTACAACCTTTGCAGACAAGTTGATGATTAAAAAAGAATCCTCTTCCCTTTCTCCCAAAACAATGCTCCAAACTATAGACTGAATTGACCCAACTTCAGAAGTGATTCATAAAATCATCAGTATTAAACAATGTATTTTTACACGAAAACAGAACACCCTTTTTCATCATCTCGTAGATATTAAACCTGCTAGAGCAATACAAATCTCTTACGAACAAGAAACCAAACACCAATCAGACTCGAACAATTTCCTATTCCAGATTGCAACATGTGATGTATTCCTAAGCATATTATCATTGGAAGCATGGTTGTTCTAAATTGGTTGCTCATGGTCTCTGAGGGATTTGTTATGGTTGTTCTTATTCGATGCTCATGGTCTTTAATTATTTAAACTTGTAATGCGTTAAGCTGCCTATTCTCAAGTTTCTAGCCAGTGTAGGCATCATTTCCAATAGTTGCACATTGAAATGTACAAGATAAAGAGTACGTAATCTTTCCCTGCACAAGGTCCCAATTGCCCAGACTCTAAACCGGACTCTGAAGAGTAAATTTGTATAACAATCTCACAAGAGTTTCTTCCAGCACGCACCACTTTGTAGTCAGGTGATTTTGTAGGGTCAAATGCCAATCTCAATCCAGCACATCCATAAAAATTTGAATCATCATGTGCGTAATCTGTTTCCGGAAGCATTTTAACCAGATTAGTGGAAGGATTATACACGTAATAAAAATGAGTCCCCTCCCAACCGGTACACAGAAGCAAACCATTGCAAGACTGCAAGATGTTAACATTATCAACTGACTCGGTGTAGCCAAGAGTAAATGAGTTGTCGCTAGTGTATTTTCTGGACTTAATTCTGGTATCTAACGAGACAAAAACACAATGGAATGAAGATGTAATGTGATTAACAAAAAGACCAGCAGGAGGATCTATGTTTCGGATCTGGCTGCGGTTACGGGTGAAATCAGGGGATGTAAGAATTCTTAGCCATTGTTTTGATACGGTTGTAAAAAGACGAATACAGAGAATAGGCAATCGGATTAAGATTTGAGTTAAAAGGTCATCGTTAGTAAGGACTTTATGTTGTGGTGCATAGATTCTACGAGCATTTGTGCTTTGCTTATGTGACATCATCTCCAATATATAGTGACCTTTTGATGAAGTGAATTTGTGCAAAAGAGTTAATATTGTGGGTTGTCGATGACTTGATTTATGGTTGGTTGTTGTAGTATGTTTGACTGCATTTACCCTTAAATAACAAAACCTAGAGGAGTAGATGCTAAGCTAAATCCAAGTTGTGAGGGACCAATTTTGCAAACAAACTATATATTTTCCCGCATTAAATGCCACGCATCGAGCTGTGTCAGATACAGGGAAAATGCACTGCCTGTTATTATTACAGTAAACGTTTTGCTTTGCCTTGGATTGGACCGTCAACTGTAATTACTTTGCGTGATACCCCTTAAGATTGTGTTGGTATTGATGGATTTATCATTTTATAACATTGATATTTTGGGTAACTTACATAGCTCATCGTCCCAGTAGGTAGGGCCGATTGCGTGTTTTGCTTAATCTGATTTTACTCAATGTACACGTGTAATGCATTGATCGCTGAGACTTATCGTGAAGTGCATAAAAAGCTTGATTTTGTTACTGTTATGAAAAATATGTGATTGGGTTGTTCATGTGTTGGTTAAGTTCCAATTTCGTTGAAGATGGTTGGTTTAGATGTGAGTTAGGGTGGGGTCAATATAGTGAGTTGGTTATTATGTTTATGCCTAGTTTGTGTTGTTTTTACAAGTCGGTTTTTATGTAAAAGTTTGTTTTGGTTTAATAATAGTGTGATGTTTAATTATTGATTTGGTTCCTTAATCTTTTTATGGTTATTGATTATTTGCTCTTATACAACTTGGGGACCATATCTGCCACACTCAATTTGTTTCCCCGCCTAAATTTATCAACAAAACAAGTGGGATCCACACGTGAACCATAAAAACTGTATGTTACACCGTTGGTCCCTAAAGGTATTTTTTCTAATGGATAAATTCCCGTCTTCCACGTGTCTGCCAAAGGAATATTTTTTTAGGGACTAAGCGTGTAATAATAGTGTAATTTAATTAACGTGACATAGAAGCTTGTGAATGTCAGTCATTGAGCCGTCATATATGTGATATCTAATTATTAGATTCATTGTGGAGCCACTAACTTGAGTTGGTTTTTCTGCTATTTAAATGTAGTTTAGCCAAATCATTTTCAAACATTAAACAACCTAACATACCCAACACCACCACCAAACAAATGGCCTTCCCACGTCTACAAGAACTTGCAGCGGCACAAAACTCCAACAATTTGAGTGATGCAATTTCAGTCTATATTGAAAGGAAGATAAATGATGATCTACATTTTGCAGCTAGATTAAGTCATCTCTGGGAGGTCTTGTATTGTAGGGTCAATGAACACAGACTGTTGATAGCCGAGCTTAATGTGTTTGGTGGTCCGTTAGCATTGCAATGTGCTGAGTTTTTGACGCAGTTGTCCCAAACTAAAGTGCTTAAGATGTTGGAGATAAGGAAGTCGATTGCGGAAGTGCACATGCAAGTGCATAAAAAGATTGAATTTCTTACAGTTATGAGGTTTTATTGATTAGATTGTGGATAGTTGGGTAATCTTTTGGTTTTTTTGTATGCAGACACGGATGATCCCAGTTAGGTTGTACCTTTTGTTGTATTGCGTTCATGGGGACGGTGAAGTTGGGACTTGGGTTGTCTTGGTTGTACATACATTAAGCCGTTATTATATGTTACTGTGTAACTATCTTGTTTGTGTTTTGAATTGACCATGCCCTTCATCCTTGTTTGACCACGATGCACACTAACCTGTCCTTGACCCTTTTTAGGGACGAAACGTGTTGTTAACATTATCAATTTGTTGAAAACTTGAGTAAATGATTGAATTTGTATCTGTTGACCGTTGTTAACTTTTAGGGACTTAAGGTGTAGTATTATGCAAAACAAAATTCCCTCTTTTTTTACAGCATTTTTCCCTCCATTTCCCTCCCACCAGAAAAAATATTTACGTAGCAAAGTTGGTCCCTACCAATTTGGTCTTATATTCCCTATTTAATGATGTCTTAGTACTCAGATACTCCACCAACTGATATTGGCGATGATGTCATTAAGAGCGCAAAACACAGCCTCGAGAAACCTATTCACCACAACATAAAGTACTTACTAACGACGACTTTTAACTCAAATCTTAATCCGATTACCTATTCTCTGTATTCATCTGTTTGCAACCGTGTCTAAACAATGGCTAAGAATTATTACATCCCCTCTTTTCATCAAAACTCGCAGCCAAATCACTAAAGTTGATCCTCATGTTAGTCTTTTCGTTAATCATATTAGATCTTTGTTTGAAAGTGATTTTGTGCCGTTAGATCCCAGACTTCGGTCAAAAAAATCCGCTATGGATAGGTCCTTCAGTCGTGGCTCCACTGAGGAAGCTGATAATGTTAAGATCTTGCAGTCTTGCAATGGTTTGCTTCTGTGTGGTGGTTCGGGGATGCCTGTTTTTTATTACGTGTATAATCCATCCACTAATCAGTATAAAAAGATTTCGTATCCAGATTGCTCGCTTGATAATTCACCTTATTATAGCAGTGCTGGATTGAGAATCGCCTTTGATCCTACAAAATCACCGCACTACAAATTGGTGGATGCTGGACGCACATTTTGTGACATTGATATACAAATTTATTCTTCAGAGACAGGCAAATGGAGCCTCTGCAGTGACCGTTTTAACTACTTCAGTTTTGATCATTTTGATAGTGCAATATATTGGAATGATGGGTTACATTGGCTAGAAACCGAGAATAGGCAGCTTATGCATTACAGCTTAAATATTGAAGACCCTGACCATCCAATTATAACAACCATACCAATCCCTCAACGGGGAATGACTTTCCTCAAGTCTTATGGCTATATGGATCCAATGCAAATACTCATACAAATGTCTCACTTGTTACATCTGGAAGGAAAATTGTTTGAGTGGCGTGGGTCTTTGTTTCTTGTTTGTTTAGATGATTTTGGCTCTAGGGAGTTTACTATCTACGAGATGACGATAGGGTGTTCTGTGTGGATGGTTAGGTACCGTGTTCATACAGATGACTTTATGACTCCCCTTCCCGAAGGTTGGTCGATTCGGTCCAATGTTTGGAGCATTGTTTTGGGAGAAAGGGAACAAGATTCGTTTTTGGTGATCAAGTTGTCTGGAAAGGTTGTACAATACAACCTAATATCAAAGACTCTCCATGAGATATATGATTGTGGATCTAATCAAGTTGATGATAACCATGATGATAATGATGATGATGATGATGATGATGATGATGATGAGCTCCTTCAGCAATTTCAGGCTGAACATAACGTTTATGAGTTCATACCGTCTTTTGCAAGTGTGTGATTAGCCGTCTTTGTGTAATGTTTGTTTGCATTCTATGCTTTTGTTTGTTTAAGTAATCTATTTATAACTTTGACTTTTACTAGTCAACATGGATTAGGATTTGAACACAAATTATGCTGCATCTTTAGTTCAAAAAATCATTCTAGTAGAAGCACCATACTCAAAATGCACAAACAATTAAGATATAGTAACCAGAATAAAGTTAAGATTATCCAAATGAAGCAAAGTTAAATGTACCAAGACCAAAACAACAATGTCAAAGTTATTTGTTTTTTCACTAAGCCAAAAGATGAACATACATCGCCTTCAGAAACACATGCACAAGCTTCACAAACCAAGACTGAAGTACCTACAACATCTTCCTTTTACCTTTACTCCTTACATTTGAACTTCCTCCAACATCTTGTTCCGAACTTATAATTCCAAATTCCTTATTCAGAATTCGTTGCCAAGTTGTAACAGCTGCAAGGCCCAAAACGCAATTCATCACCGGAGGTGGCCTTTTTGTTGGAACTACAAGAGTTGTACAGGTCGACCCTGTTCTAGTTGTGGGTGCAAGATGTTTTGACCTTGATTTGGGTTTTTCAGGTTTTGTGATTGCTGCATTTCTAAAGCTTGACCCTCGTCTACCTTTATAAATAGTCCTCTGATAATCATCATACCACTGTACAATCTCTGATGGAATAGTAGGTTTTTTTGCATCTGCAGAGCTTGACCCTTGTTTACCATAAAAAGCTTTTTTTTCGCTTGGGTAGATCTAGACCCTGGTTTAGCTTTAGAAGCTTTTTTTGTTCCCAAGTACAATCAGAGCTACACGTATCCTCAGAGCTTGACTTTGAGGTATCATCGGAGCTTTCATCAGAAGTAACTTGAAAAGGGTTATGATCAAACCTTTCATCATAGGTAGCTTAAAAAGGGTTATGATCAGAACCTTCATCAGAGGTAGTTTGAGCTGGAAAATAATCATAGCTTATGTCTGATTCAATAAAAATGACATCTGTAAATAAGATATGATTGTTAAACTTAGTTAAAAAATTCACATTGCTTCAATTTGGTTTACTTCCTAAGGTACATTAACCTTAAAGGGGTGTTTGGCTGAAATCATCTTGTTTTCCTAAACATAGTTTCTAAATGTACATTGGTTTAATTCAGCTTATTTCATAACTTAGTTTCCTAAAGGGGTGTTTAAATTAAATCAATTGTTTCATAATCTTAGTTTCCTAAGGTACATTGGTTCAATTCAGCTTATTTTATAAGGTACATTAAACTTAAGCTTAAAATAATTGTTTTCTAAACTTAGCTTACTAAGGTATAAACTTTGTTTCCCTATTACTATATACAGTAAATTAGCATCCTCAACAGTCTAATACTAATGATATATCATGAAATGAACATTTACCTCTTTCCATCACAATTTTCTCTTTTCCCTTGTTAGTATGCATTATCTGTTTTTTTCTTGTTAAGATGTTGTCTAGCTATCTCAATCCTGTTTTCAATAAGGTCCTGAATCTTCATTTGTGTTACCTTTCTTTTGTTATCTACACATAAAGTAAACACTCAATACATGAGCCACAACTAACAGAATAAGAAGAAGTGGCAAAATGGGTCAATGGAATAACATCATGAACCTGCAAGTCACTCCCATACGTGTACACTTACATTTCATACGCTACTGTTTCTCCCACTCTCTTTTCAATAAATTATCGATTATGTCATCAGCTATAGCATCATGAACCTGCCAGTTACTCCCATACTAGTGTAAAACATAATCGATCATGTCATCCTTTACAACAAACCTATTCAAGTCCATAGCTTTCCAGGAATCTTCCATTGATACGAAGTTTGATCCAGGGTTTGTTTGGGTTTTGGGAGTGAAGAGCCAGTTTTGGAGGTGAGAATTAAATGGAGTGTGTTTGTAAAGTTTTCTTAATGGAGTGAAGAGTAAAATTTGTTGGGAAACACCGAGTCAACACTCGTTTAAATAATACATAGGGATGGTTCATGCAATTTTTTTGTAAACAATAAAGACTGATGATGCAATTTAGTATTTTGTACCCAAACTTAAATGATGGTATGCTGTTAAGGCGACGCTTCATTTTCTACATGCAATGATGACATCTCAGGTTCTATGCACGACAATCGATAGTTTGATTTAATTATTTATAGGGTAATCACACTCATTTCGTCTCACATATACATCTAAACTGTTTACCTAAAATTTTAATCAATGTCTACTTTCGAGGTTTTGAATGAACTTATGGAGATTACCGGTTCAACCGAGTTACATAAGCGTATGCGGTTTTGGTTTGTGTAAGAGATTACCGAAGAAGAAGGCTTGCAAAAATTTCTTTGTAATCGTTGTGATGACTTGAGGAGGAAAAACGCCAGACGTCGCGTGTTGATTCGTGAGATGGAGGATTTGGGAGAACGTGGGGGTGACTGTTGATTCTTTGGAGTCTATGAAACAAACTCACGCTAGAAAAACCGCTAAGCTTGCCGCTTTGACAGATACGATTGATGAATCTCTGGCTGGTATCCGTGAGAAGGAATGTCATGTGGCTAAAATAGATTTAAATGATTAGGTTTTCATAGGTAACGAGTAGTTAGTCATTTTTTGTTATGTTGATGGTTGAATGTAATGACTTTTATATCTTATGATTGTATATCTTATCTTTTGAAGATGTCACTTGTAAATCTAATCGGCCAAAAATTATATTCAATCAACTCTTTTGATCGTATCAGCCAAAATTCTGGTCTGAATGGATTACAACGGGAGGGAGGGGGAAAAGAAAAAGGTCTCACAAGGACCAACCGCGCAATAGGGAAACGACAAAATAACGGAACAATAAGAGTTACTGTATTAACAAAGTGGTCATGGACCAACGACGCAACACGAAATAATAGTGAAAAGACGATTCTGCCCTTCAACAGAAACACGACGTGGCAAGGATAACGACGGGGATAACCGTCGTTACCCATAACGGAGTGCCAGGGACCAAACGGGTAACTACAGTGTCAATTAGGGACCCCGTATGAGAGTCTTTGTTATCTAGAAACCAAACGGGCAAACGGGGTGGAGTTTGGGGACGAATAGTGTAATTTACCCTAAATTCATTAACCTAAACACGTTTGTACACATGTATATGCATGCGATTGAGAATGATTTCTAAAAATATATATAACATGAGTGTATGGAACTTTCTACATTCAAAAGCATGCACGCTGACAAACCTCCCTTGTTAAGTAAAGTAATAGACAACTATTTAATACCGTATTTCATGCCAAAAATAGGATTTCATTTCATTAAATTAATGTACAAAGTATGATTAGTTGTAAAGAAACAAAATTCTAATCTTTACATGAAAGCCTGTAAAAATCAGTTCAGATCAATAAAACAAATAACCAAATCAAATTAGTAATATTTTATATGGTTCGGTGTCAGAAAAAACTCTATTGAAGAAGACGAGAGACACGAGATATGCAAAGATGTCGACTAGAATTAAATAATGCACACGATATACGCTCAACTAACCCTTTATTAATCACCATTAAAGCTTTTACAATTGAGATAAAGAAGAATGTGTGACTAGCTTCCGCTCTCACCTTTATTTATAGAGATGATGGGTAGGAAACCATGTCATGATCGGGTAAGAAGTCTCCCCGAACGACCTCACCTTGAAACCGGATATATGGACCTTCCATACCGTGTAAGGAAAGCTTAACTAATTTTAGTTATAATCTTGTCCTAACCTAAATTAAAATATATAAACTTAACCCCCTAATCAATGTTAAGGGCATCAACTATGGTGAGTTTATGAAAAAGTCTATAAACATGAATAGGTTTAAGTTTCGTTTCAATCATGGTGAACACTCATTTCGTGTCTATATAAAATGAAGAAGTCCTAACTCTTGAATTTCTTTATAAATCCAATGAATTTAATTCATTTGTTATATAAAATATTTTATGAAGTTGTACAGGTTTATACTATATTAAACGTAAGTTTATAATATCAAAAAGGTCTAAAAGTTATTGATGTAATAATGTATAAAGTTTTATAAAAAAAGTTTACCATAGTAGATGCTCTAAATGTACTTCTAATATTCAACATTTATAGTTTTTAAGGTTATAGATACCTTTCCAAACTTAGAGAGGATGTAACACTCTTTTATATTTCATCATATCTTGATCACTAGTCGAGGAGGAACATTAATCCTTGTAAGTTTTATCTTGAACTAAGAATACTTATAACAATAAACTTAGCTGCAATTGAGTCGATACTATACAATAATACAATTAGCGGTTGGAATTTAACAATCAAGTTAACCATTTAACTCTTACGAGTACGCAGCGGATAGATCTAGTCTAGTATAAACAATTAACATACATAAAACACAAAAGGAATGAAAAGGGTAAATAAAATACATACCCTTGAAGACACCAGCAAATAAATGAAACAAGTGACTAAGTTGTCACCTCTACGAGTGCTCACACAAACAGGTAAACAAGCACGCCCGGATACTAGTCCACACTTCACGTATAAATCAATACACCCTTTGTATCACAAACCTACTGAAAAATGATCACCTAAACCCACTTTTGAGTAGAACCGAAAATCAGAAAGAATCAATAAGGGTTGAACCGAATTCGGTTGTACCCTTGCTACAGTACCACCGAAATAGAGATCCACAAACCCTAGCTCGAATCCAACTATTGTCACACCTTGACAATATGTAAACCAATGTATTACACCCTCTGGAATAAACCTGGGATCGAATCACAAGTGGAAAAACCCTAAAAGATTTAACCGAATTTGGACAGAGGGTTTTGGAGTTAACCGAAATACAAAACTGTTTTGATTTAGGTTTTGATTTCGGTTGTTTTGTGTTAAGGAGGGGAAAGACGAATTTTGTAGAGTTATTAGGTTTTTTAGATCTGTGTTTTATGAGCTAGGGGTGAGGTATTTATAACCTCTCAAGCCATAACTCATTATAAGACTAAAACATGGAGTTTATGACTTATCAAAACACCTTAAACCTTATCACCAATATTTCTCCTCCTTATCTCTACATCCAATGAACCTAGACTCATTCCAAGAATCTTCTAATGCCTTCCATCAACCGGCCATTAAGAGATAATCATGGAATTCATGTCTTGATCATTGCTTGTCCGAATGGTTTACTAAGAAACATACGTGAAGTAACAAACGCGCTCTAAATGTTTTTCGTGTGTGCCCCCAATAGGCTCACACACTTCTAGTCGTGTTTGAGCTAATCCAACTCACACAATCCAACATTAGCATCGTCCCATTCATTACACCCCCGCACAAGCACGTCTTTATCAATAAGTATATGTTGTATTTTCGTGTATTATTTCGACTACAATGACTCTTAGCTTACGATATTGATACTCGTCTTTTAGATATTAGGTGCAAAAGATTAATAACCGGTGACCCAAATTGTCTTTTAGATATGTTTCTTCTTGAAAACATTCATTTACCAGCAATGCTAACCAACTTACATCAAACTCACATATCCTGGCCAATTATTACGCCTATAAATAAGACTCTCTACCTCCTCCTTTTAGCTGCAACTAAACATCAAAACCATTCTCTCATAGGCACACACAAAAACAAATACACATATCAAAACCCTAAAGAAATAATGGAGCAAAAGTTACCACTAATTGCTAAAAAGGCCTGGAGTTTGATGCATGCCATATTCTACATGTTAAAGAAAGGCATTTCAAAAGCCAAAATCATGGCTGATTTTAACATGATGATCAAAGGTGGCAAAATCGCGGGTAAATCATTACAAAACCTTCTCTTCCACCACCACCACAACTGGGCTGCCACCATTTTCCACCGCCACCCGCACCACCTCCCCTACCCTCCTCCACCTCCACCCACCGACGAATACGAGTTCAGCTGCACTACCACACCTGATCATTTCCCACTCTCCCTTTTGTCCACAAACAAAAAACACAACGAGCCAGTAGTACCACCTGCGGTGATAAAGGCATTGAAGATGCTTACATATGCGTCGCCGGGGTTTGAGAAGAGTCCTATGGTTAGACAGTTGAGGATAACGGACTCACCGTTTCCGTTAAGTAATGGTGATGAAGATGGTCAGGTTGATGCGGATGCTGACGAGTATATAACGAGGTTCTATAACACTTTGAGACGGCTTAATTAATTAAAAAAGGGACTAGACCACGAGCGGAGCCAGAAAGTTATCGTTAGAGGGGCAAATTATAAAAATAACGGCGTATTTTGAAAATTTTATCACTACAAATTGATTTGCTAGGGCAGATGCGCACCTCGCCCCCTTGTTGTCTCGCCACTAGTATCATTAGCTAGTAGCTCATGGGCTTATTACAGAGACTATTTTAAGTGTATGTCTTGTATGTCCCTGAAACCTTTGTATGTTGATTTAGTAATCTTAATGAATATAAATTGGTGACTGCGAGATATTGATGTGTTTGTGTTGTGACTGTGATGTTAGTAAGCAATTAGAGTTTATCGTAACTAATATAGCTAGCTTAGCTTAATATGGTCCTGAAATGGTGGAAGTTGCATAACGTCAACATGGCAAACCTCAATGACGCGATCTAGCTTCCTTGCGGACTGAACTCAACTCCTACCGACCATCTCTTATATATGATTAAATTCATCGATACAGTGGTCCAAACTACTATACCTTTTGGCCGGGTGAACGAGATGTTTTCTTGCTTCCAAAAGACCTCAACAGGATCTCCATGAAATCAAGCTCTTCTCCTTCTCTTGGATATCTACTAGAGCAAAAATAGAAGAATATCCACTAATCCATCTAATTCCATGTGACCCTTTACTAATCATATCTCTTTCGTTTGCGCCTTGCTTCTACCTAGCGAGTTTACTCTCTTCAATAGAATTTCCGTTCGAAAAAAAAGAAGCTAGCATGGTATGGTTGTGTTGTTTCTTTTAGATTCACATGCTTCATCATACTTTTAATTTAAGATATACAATTCTCATTAATCAGTTGTTCATGATCAATTGTTTGGCAATATTATTGTCCCCTAAGCATTGTATATTATTTGTTGGTTTAAGAACATATATTTTGGTTAACAATAGTTCCAATTCAATATACTCACGGGAAGACATCTTGTTCAACTTCTCAGATTGTATCATTCATCGAATCTACTCAGAATTTTAAAACTTTATTGATTAAAATTTTAAAATTTCTTTAAAAAACATTTACTGACTGAATATGTATCTCAAAAACAGCTTGTAAAGGCATCTTGGCCTCAAGCTCCAAAAGGTGTTCACGGACAGAATTTCAGTCAGAATAGGTCTAAAATATTAATGACAACCTATCAGTCAGTTAAGGTGTGCACTTTATGGTGGTCAAGTTTGTTTTTTTACTGTAACTTTCATTCAAGTTAACCTGTTTCCAAAGTTATTAATTTATCACACGTTTCTTTAACTTTGCCAAAATAAACAAAAGAGCAAATATTAATGAATCCAGCAAACTTTTGAAAAGAAGAAAAGGAAGCAGTCATGCTTTGTCACAAACTTTTTATTTCGTAACTATATATAAAAGAAAATACGAAATGATAATATTTACGTAGGCAAAAAACAAGCCTATTATAGTAATGATTCGATATGCATTTTTGAAAAATGAAATTGCTTTTTGGTTTAGATTTGAGTTGCAAACAGCTGTGTTTGGTTATCTTTATGAACATTCACTTTCTCAAACTTTATATAGTTTACATATATATAGATGTTTCCTTATCGATCCATTTAATAAAAAATAACAAGTTAGGGTTTATACGTAATATACTCAAACTGGTAAACCGCTAAATTTGGTAAACTTCTCAATTTGATTCACATCAACATGTGATATTAAATTAGTTGTGTACTTAAATGGCGACCTAAAACAAAAACCGTTTCATGACCGATTTTTTTAGCTTAGTTACACACCCATGGGGCGGACTAGGGAGGGTTCCGGCGTTGCATAACCCCATAAATTTTATCTAGCGCAGTGTAATATTTTTTAAAAATACCATGTTACGCCTTGGTTTAGGAATGATAATGTTTGACTATGAATGTTTCGTGTCGTATTAGGAATATATTTATGTTGTCTCCTTGTGTTAGGAAACTCATTAATTACATGTTTGATTATGAAAAGATTTGTGTTTATCTTGTTTTACAAGATAGGGTTATTCGGCTATATATACCGAATGATTTTCATTAATGAAAGATATGTTTTTGCCAATAAATCTCTAAATCTTCTTCGGATCAACGACAACTTTTTGATGATCATGAAGCATTGGGTTTAGATCAAGCATCTTCTTCTCCAAATCATTTGACGTGGTTTTTAAAGCCTCCCTAAAGTTGTTCTTTAACTGCAACTCCATTGGAAGTTTCTCCACATGCTTCTCCAACTCATGAACCCGTGTATGATCTTTTTTGATCTCTTCGTTAGCATCTAAGGACCCTTTTGCAACAAGTGAAGCTACTTCACTTTGCAATGATGTAATAGTATCTGCTGTCTCATTAATGGTCCGCTCAGAAACTTGTTGATCTTTAACATTTTTGCGTTCTTCATCTTTAAC
This sequence comes from Tanacetum coccineum, assembly GCA_026074375.1. Lineage (NCBI taxonomy): Eukaryota > Viridiplantae > Streptophyta > Magnoliopsida > Asterales > Asteraceae > Tanacetum > Tanacetum coccineum. The sequence continues at coordinate 49,215 of BQNB010008060.1, forward strand.
GTTTTCGATCTCTTGATCATCAACATTTTTCACTTCTTGTTTATCATTCACGTTGGGATCTTTTTTATCAACACCATTATTATCGACTGCTTGGTTATTTGGGTCTTCAAAACGGGCCTCGATGATACGAGCCAACGAAAACACGTCGCCCAACGTAGTTGGCCTGGATACCATATTTAATTACCTTTGTAAGTGAAGTTTAAGCTCAGAGATATAAAAATGGATAAGTAAAGATTGGGGAATCTCCGTCACTCGGTTAATAAGCATTTCAAACTCATTCTGATATTCGGCCACTGTACCCATTTGCCATGAACAAAAACTCAAAAAAAATCAACAATGTTTGATTAGAAAAAGATTTGTGTTTATCTTGTTTTACAAGATAGGGTTATTCGGCTATATATATCGAATGATTTTCATTAATGAAAGATATGTTTTTGCCAATAAATCTTTAAATCTTCTTCCTCTCTTCTTAAGGAGTCTGCACACGCTTGAAGTGGTGCTACTATCCCGATATTATCCACAAGGGTCGTATCATACCAAGTTTTAAAAATGAACCCGGTATCAATTTTTTTTTTACAAATATTTTTTTATCTTATGAAATGCTCCTCATAACGTGTAATTTTAGGTCCGCTACAGGTACCAAACATGTCGTAAACAAGTATGTTGACAAAAACTATTAGCCATGTGTTCATATATTCAATTCATAAAGCGTTTATGAAAAGAAAAGTAGTGAAAGAAACAATTATGTCTAGATATTAATAAAGTTGGACATATAACGAGGGCTTTAAAAAGTGATTAAAACATATTTTATGATTGAGAAAGACAATTTAAGAAGCCGTTGGGTGGATTCGTGGTAACAATAAAATAATGCATCAAACTTTCTTCAACCAAAAAGCATGGTCACAGTTCACAAACCTCTCTTGCTAAGTAAAGTAATATACATTGTTTTTCTGTAACGGGAATCAGGGTAAGTTTAGTTAGAGAAAAAAATTATTTATTTTGTGTTTTTAGATTTGTAGAAAAAGGGAGGGGATTTAATTTTCCACAAAACATAGAAACGTGTTCATATGATATTGTTTTCTATTCTCAAGAAAACAAGAAGAGTCACAAAGAAAACAAGAAAAACAAAAAATAAGTGTTTCGTAGTTTCCCGTGTTAAGTAGAGAAATGCATGTTTTGTATTTTGTAGAGAATTTTGTTGGAAAACACTGATTTGAACGCGATCTCTCTTTTCTTTGTTTTTTCACAAAATGTTTTGTGAAAAATAAGAGTGTTTTCCTTCAACTAAACGCAGCCTAAGTATACATGTTTTTATTTTCAATAGTTTTGAAATAGGTGTTTATTCAGATTTTGACCAACAACAAAAAAAATTAGTTTCACTTTTGCACCGTAAAAGATACGAACGTCCCAAAATTTAAACTCTATTAATATTCTAATAACATAGGCTAAAAACTATCGAAACTGCAACATTTGATAGGGCATCATTTGATCGTTTCGCCCAAGGTAGCAGAAAGGACGGCCCTGATAGTTGTGTTAAACTTTGAGAATGGTCATATGTTGTCATTTCAATTGTTTTCTGGACGAACTTAGGATTTTTATAACGGTGTTGTACAAAAGTTTTCGTGAGGGTTTTGTATAATTTTCTTTTACCATAAATACTAAAATTTACACCACTAAGAATTTTTTTAACTAAAGTTGCATCATAAAAAAAAGTAACACAAATATATTATCGGGCGTCGCATAAAAAAACGGCACTTTTTAGAAAAATTTACAGTTCGTGAATCAAAATCGAGTGTGACCCATGCCACACCCGACTCCCGCTCTCATGTAAGTCTGTCCCAGTTTCCTGGGCCAAAACAGGGTTGAAACAATATTCTGTTAGACATAAATTCAATGTTTTAAAATCCGGGTTGACCAGGACGGTTCAACCGGTTGAACCGTGAACCGGCTCGGAGACCGGGCCGGATGAGACCGGGTTTTTGCTTGTTTGAGAATCGGATTGAACCGGCGGTTTTTCGTTAACCCGGGTCGACCCGGTTTGATAAACCAGACCGGGTCATGACTTCTTATCAAAAAAATATAACATTTTTTTTTCTCATCGATTTTTCTAATTTTAATTGACAAGTTGAAGTATTGATAACTATTGCTAGTTAAAATCTTGTAATGAGTAAATTAAAGTTATAAACTATATCTTAGAAACACCAACTAAGTTTTAATTTAGATTGTTATAACCAGGGGCGGATCCAAAGCATTAAGTCATCAGATGCACAAATTTTTTAACATATTTGACTAATTAAATAAAACAAGTATTTATGTAACATATAATTTTGGGATCAGGTTCATTTTGAAGAAATCGAGATTTTTAGCAAATATATACACTACGCGACAAAATTCCATCGGGTTCTCGTGCATCCCCGGGAACCCCTAGCTCCGCCCCTGGTTATAACTTAGATTCATAAGTTGATTGTTGTTGCAAATATTTGCTATATTATAATAGATATAGAACTTAAAAATAAAGCTTATCGGTAGAGTTTTAATATTTTTCATCGGTTTCAATCGAATGTAAGAAATAAATCGGATAAATTATGATATCATGCAACATTACATTTCAAAATTTAGAAAAAAAGTTATGTATAGAACCGGTTCGACCAGGCGGTTCAACCGGTTGAACCGGTGACCCGGTGACCCGGTGACCCGGTGAACCGGTGATTAAACAGGGTCGATTAAAAAACCGGGTTTTAAAACATTGCATAAATTATCTATGCCTACAAGTGACTGAAGACATATTTTGTTACTGAAAAAGTTAAATATAGATTTGAGTTTTGTAAATATATTTTAGCAAATGTCTTAAAATCACTTATTAGAGAAACTCGCCTAACAAATATGAGAAGAGAGGCATCATATTTAATGGCATGTTTTAAACATTTAAAATGCTCATTGAAATCTCTAGTGACGAACACTTTATGGTGAGTAGACCTTACTTGTGAAATGCCTTTCTATAATTTCTTAAATAATAGACTTGTGTATTATTTATGCATACATCATGCGCATGCGTTATGCTAACAAGGCTCAATTCGATCTTGACTTTTTAGTTAAGGTGATTTACAGCACAACCAAGTTTTTTATTATTTTATAACTTAAGCTTATTTAAGCATTTGATTTGATGACGTATATTAGGTGTACCAAGCCTCTGGGCTTGTGCCACACCACTTGGGCTTTTGGGCCCAACCTGTCAATAACGGGTCAGTTATAGACGATCCGTCCGCGGATCCAGTTATAGATGATCCGTCCGCGGCCGTTCACACGATTACCGCGAAATCTTGCCCGACAAGGGACCCACTCTTGTCACTACTAAAGCAACCGAAATACTAGGAAACCCTAGTACTAGACACCTATAAATAGGGGTCATAGTATATCCCAAAAGGTACACAGTTATTCTTATTCTCTCTGACATATACTCTGACAATATGAATACTTACTCTCACGCCGGAGTTTAATCGTGGGGTCCGTCCCCACGGTAAGGCTAACGGTTTACTTTCAATTGTGCAGAAAATCATCACTTCTCTTGCTCTAGTACAAGATTAAACACTCAAGTCATTTGGAGGCCCGGCCCAACAAAAGACTTCAACACCTTGCCAAACCCGACACGAATTTTGTACTAACAAGTCCCGTAAAGAGCTTTTTGCAATTTACTCAAAAACGAGATGTTTTTTTCTCACGCGTTGTAACGTGCGCGAAAACATTTATCAACAAAACTAAAAGGGCACGTGAAAACATTTATCTTGTAATTACGGAATACATTTCGGCAAAACTAAAAGGCCGTTTTGTATTATTTATTTTTTTCGAAACATTACTATTCATGTACAATAATTAACATTTCACAAATGTTATTACAGAAATATATGTACACTACAATCTGAATGTTTTTGAAACTCAATTACTCACACA